>JAUZNJ010039514.1:0-10699 GCA_034780135.1 Jordanella pulchra | reverse complement strand
CCTCCAAAGATTCTCAATTGGATTGAGATCTGGACTCATTGCTGGCCATTTTAAAACAGTCCATTTTTTTCCCTTTCAACCATGCCTGCTATCAGCAGTAAAATGTTGTTTCACTTGATGAATTTCCTTCAAAAAACATTCCACTATATGTACTTAAACTTCATGGGTGCCAATAATGGTGAGCAAGACCATATTATATATTTCTAACTTTTCAAATATTTGATGTATTTGTAGAAGAGTTTATAGCAGTTGTGACTGTTGACTTAACTTATCATTTATCCTCTCATCCAATAGTATCTCTGACAGACAGATGGAACTTCGATGGCATGTTAGTACTATCATCAGATAGCTTCATGTGTAACATATTAACAAAGCTTACTTTAGCAAACCTTTGATGGGATCCCTCAGGTTACTATGTTCTCCTAGGTAACTGTGTTCGGAAAGGAGGATTTTTTTCAATGTAGTGTAAAAACACACTGTATTTTTGTCATGCATGGTAATGCAGTCTTTGCATTTTATTCACAGTGGTTCTGAGTTTAGATTTAACCAAAGAGTAAGTAAATATTCATCTGTCCACACTGGAATAAAATGTCGTTCTATGAGAAACCACATGCTTTTAAAATATATTTAAACCTTAGTATGACAAATCGTGACTCTTCTTACAAAATGAGATGGAAAAAAGGCCGGAAAAAACCTTGCTTTCACTGTGAAGTTCCTAATTTTAACCGAGTGCTGCATTCAAGGTTTGTGCAGTGCAGTATAGGATTATCTCTAAAATGTTTATATGCTGCTTAGAGTTTGTTTCTGTTGATTTTCTAGTATGACTGTTTTTTTAGGACTGAGTCAAATCGTGGTCCTCACCACTCAGATGCAACTCCTGGTGCTCTTATATTCTTTAGATTTATAATTAGTTATTTAAAATAATGATCTCTGGATGTAGTTCCCACGCTCTAAATAGTTTAATTACTGATCTACCAATACAGGTTTTTAAGGCAAATAGCAACTCAAAATGGGCTGCCAATTTTATCTTTTTTATTCTTTTTTTACAGCAACTCTTTACATTAACAATAGATAGAAAATAGAGGGAGCAGCAATACATATGCCCTATGTCATCACAAGACGTGATTGCTGAATGCACTAATGAATAGTGACATACATGTATCAAAGGGTAATGATAAAAGGCTGATATTGACTAGCTTAAGTAGCGGTCTACCTCAACCTTTAATATAAATTGCTATGTGAAAGATAAAGATTTGACCTGCATTTGTGGTACATCTAAGTACTTCTGTTTGGCTGAATGTGTATCAAAAGATTAATGCAAAATCTGGACTCATCCGAAAGAGACTCTTCTTCATTTTTATTATAATTCATTGCCACGTATAATTGTATTTTTTACAAGTGGGAAAGCAGTTCCTTAGAATAACTTCACAGAAAAGAACTTCAGAAATGTACACTCTTTTTAAGTAACATTTACAAAATAAGTTATACCCTCTCATTTAAGACTAAAGTTAAAGTTTATCCTTGTCTTTACTTTGTGTAATAAATCCTGGTTTACCTGTGATCAAGGCCTTCCAATACTCTTTATATTTTTAACTTTAAACAAAGCTTTTTTGACAATGTTTATGATCTGGTAACAGCTGTACAGAAGGCAAAAATACTGATAAAGAGTGACACAACAAAGAGTCACACATAATCATCTTATTGTTTAGTGTTTCCAATACATGCTTACTCCCTTTCGTGTTTCTGTGATATTTCAGAATGGGGCAGCACTTTACTTTACAGCCAAAGGCTTAACTTTTATCCAAGCTGACATATTTTAGGGCATGGTAAGGTGTGTGTACAAGTAAGTGTGCAAGTGTCTGTGTTTTGAACAGGAAAAAAAGTAGGCTGACATGGCGAGCATGTCATTCAGCAGTGGGGCGACCTCATTCTGTCACACAGCCAGAGCGGCTGCCTCATGAGCAGCAACCCTGTCATCATGACTCACTCATGCATAAACAAACAAATAGACACAAGTTGAAAAAAAATCTACACAACTCAAACATCACTTTTGTTAAAAGGGCAGTGCTTTTTGTGGGAAACTATGTTTATACTATACAACAACATAAATAGTAGAATCTGTCTCCCAAAATAGTAAAGAGTAATTCTGCAATGTACAGGAATACGACACATTGTTGTGAACAGAATGTTAACTTATTGAAATGTTTAAAATTGTAATGGTAAAACCACTTTAGATATTAATAAGAAATGTTTTACCGCAAATGAAAAATTTCAACCTCATTCATGAATTATAGAGAGCTGCCTGTTTTAGCCTGGCTTACACAATACTAGGATTTCCAAAGGGTTAGAGGGGATCAAAAATTAACAACTCTGTAGGAATTTTTAATTGCTTGCTCTTTAGCAACAGAGGGACAAAGCGCACAATTAAAAGTGCAATATTTTCCCTAATACTGATGTACCATTGCTAATGGTTACAAAGTCCTGCCTTGACAAATGATCTTTCAAATAAATGTTGTTACAAGATTAACAAATTGCTGTATGCTCAGAGGATGGAAGAAGCCAGAGAGCCATGTACTTTGGTGAGTGCTGGTCATTTTGCTTCTCCACTATTTTGTGAAATTCTCTCCAGAAAGTATTTCCTTACAGATTTTGGGAATGTTTTCTTTAACTTGTGAAATCATGAATTGACACAAATATATCAGTAACAGGACATTTAAAACTATTACATGAAAGTTCATGTGCTAAATTCAGGTAATACACATGGAGACCGAAGTTTATTGGTTCTACTCTGAGTTCCCAATTAAAAAAAATTTATATTCTCTACTCATTTAATTAAATTTTACAGAAGAATATGTTTCAAAAAGTATGAAATTATTGCTATTTGATATAAATAATTTGTTTTTCCAAAGGGCAGGAAATATTAAAATCTATATTTGAAAGCTACCAGTCATATTCCATAATGCAAAAGTGGTATTGTTAGGTCAAGGCTCAAGAAAAACGGATCAGCACAGGCCAGTTGCTGACACCTCTCTGGCTGTAAATCAGACCATAGTTCCTTCTCTGTCACAGGGGAGTCAGAGTGAGAAACTACTAAAGTCAGCTTCCCTAGGTTTTATAGATTTTATTTCTTCTTTTAAATATATTTTATACATTTTAATCTTTTTTTATTTATACTTTTGTTTGTAGCACTTTATTGGACTTTGTGGAGTGCCTAACAAACAATATACATTATTTTCATTGCTAATTATGATCATTATTATCATTAACTGCAATTCTATGACATCTTCCCACTACATCTTCCCACTACATCCTCTGTCAAACTCCCAGTAGCGCTTCATTTGGGCAGACTGAATCTGTTTGCATGCTTTATCATTTGCACATCCATTTTTTCCCCCCAAACATCAGATGTTATTTACACATTGGTTTTTAGGCTAAATATGGTCGATCCGTAATAATCTTGATTTGTTCCAGAAATGGTTGTTAAAGATTGGTCTATGTTTGGTCAGTCTGATTTTATCCTAACTTAGTCCTATAATAGACGTTGAAAACACAGTTTTTAAAGCCTTTTCAAAGACCTGAAAATGACAGCTTTTCACCTTTCACTTTGCAACAAAAGATGTCGTTTGGACGTACTTCATGTAGCCTTTTCAATCTGTTTTCAACCAATCCCCCAAGTCAAAGTTGAAATTGAGATTTTCAACTGTTAGGTATGAACCTAGTAAGCTTCTGTATCTGTCTTTTAAGTATTTTTATGGTATTGCCAGTTACTGTTTAACAGGCAAAACCTTCATCAGTAACATAAAGGTTTGAATTGTTCAACTTTATTTGATAAAAGTTATGTGAATGACTGGATGAAAGTAATAAAGCATTGAAATTTAGGGCAGGCTGAAGTACATAAAATCTAAATTTACTGTCAATTATATTGAAATTATTTAAAGAATAAACTTTCAGAGTAAATGTCATGATTTAACATTGAGTGTTTTCTTTAAGGAGTCACATAAAATCCATCCATCCATCCATTTTCTCCCGCTTATTCTCTAAGGGTCGCAGTGTGGACGGTAGTTACTGTATCTCAGGTAGACTATGGGCGGACAACAGTTTGTCATGAGGCAACACAGAGATACAGAAACACGCACAACCGTACAGACACACTCACACCTAAGGACAATTTAGAGATTGCAATTAACCTAACATTCATGTTTTTTCAATGTAGAAGGAAGCTGGAGTACCCAGAAAGAACCCACGCATGCATTGGAAAAACATGCAAACTCCAGGACTTTTTTGCTGCAAGGCAACAGCGCTAACCACGGTGCCACCGTGCAACTGCAAGAAAACGTTAAATTAATCTTTAAAAAGGAAGGTTTTGAATGTGTTAAAGAAATCTGTAAATTGTACTTGTTGACATAGTAGCATTTGGATGCAGTATTAAAAAAATATGGCAACAGAATAGAGAAACAGATAAAAACAATTTTTTTAACAAATATATTTTATAGCTATTACTATTAGCTGCTATACTGTCCACCACTCTGAACAACTGAAGCTGCCTTGTTTATTATGCTCCTCAAATTGTTTACATAGGGACTTCTTCCAAGACATCTGAGTTGCTGTTGACGAAAGACGAATATTGTAAGGGCTCTGATATCAGCCTCAGCTTTTGACATTTTATTCACTTTCTAACTGTTTATTTTCATTTGGAGTAGGTTCAAAAGAAATACACTTTGACTCTGTGATTATATCTCCTTCCGCCAGTCTCAGTTTATCCCACTCTTGCCTTTTTCAGTTTTCCTCTCACTGTCAATTCTAAATCAAAATTTGCAGGACAATCTATTGTTAACACTGTAGATGAGGCTTAGTTCTATTTTGTTAATCATCCTGTTTAATTTTCCTCTTTTTAACACACTCATGCCACAGCTAGTCCCTGTGCTTCAGTCTTGTCTTTTGTTCTTCTGTTTGTTCATAAAAGGCTGGTTTATTTCCCACTTTAGTACTTATCTTTAAAAAATCTAAACAGATCTTTTTTTTACTGAGCATAGTAAGAATTTTTCACAGTGCAAACCTTTATCTAAACAAGGATCAGCCAAGTAAAAGATTAATCATCAAAAATGAAGAATGTCTTTACAAATCAAGGATGTCTTAACACCTTAAGTTACCACCTTTACAGACTAACCTTGCTAGCAGCTAACCATTGCAGCTAACAAAGGTTGTTACACGAACTGCAGTCGCATATTTTTTAGCTTAAAATGTAAAATACTACTGAGATTTCTTTTCTTTTTTTAATACAAACACCACACAGTAACCTTTGAAAGTTTAACTCAGTTTGATAAAAAAAAATATTTCAGAATTGGATTCTTGGATTTTTCAAATGTACTGTAACATGTCTCATTCTCAAAAAGGCAATATTTGCATTATTCCATGCAATATGAAATTTCAGGTAGCATATCAAATGCTGACTCTTAAAGACATGCATCATCCTGTATAGAGTGGGACACCAGTATTAACATAATCTAATTTACAGCGGGCCTGTCAGTCACCACCCAGTAAGCTGCAACTAAAGGTATTTTAACATGAAGCAAAGAGGGTCTTAATGTTTCTGACACAAAGAAAAGCCTGAAGTCTTCTTTGTAACACCCCAGGGGGGGATCTCAGCCTCCTGCTCGCTCACTGTGCAGGGTGAGATGGAAGATGTTGCCCTAGATGGAGCTAACTTTCATTCATATCCTTTCCTTTTACTCCTGCCTCTGTAGTGCGTAGCCCCAAAAGGGCAGCAGTCCCTTTTTCTTCCCCCATCAGAATTATTAATCTACAGTTTCTGTCTTGATTCTTTTTTACATAGCAAGGGCTGCAGGGAGCAATATGCAAGCCAAAAGACAAGTACTTAGAAAACAGACTGGAAGGGATTAAAGTTAACTTTGGATTCCTACAATATTTAAAGATAACTTCGAGTAAGATTATTGTTCTATTTTAATATTAAACAATGCAATGAAACTTATCTTCAGTGTTACCATTAAATAAGTCAGTTAATTACTCAAACCAATTTTGGTTCAGCTGAAAATTAGTTTTTAAAAGTATCCACGCTAAACAGAATATAAACTAGTATATTTGATTGTTTTCATCTGGATTAGTCCAAATGTTTCTCAGTCTTCCTTTATAGTTGACAAAAAGAACTAAATATCAAAAGGATTGTAGTTTGACTTCAAATATTTATTGAAATATTCTCATTCTTGTCTGCTCTGATGGATGATCAGGCATTTGCACACTTTGTTTTTGTTATAGCAGCTCTTGGATGGTTCAAACAACAGGATGATGCGCACCAAAAACACCACTAATGCAGAATTGAAAATGTTCAGCAAACATAGACAAAGCTCTATCTTTAATCTTGCATGGCTTGTTAAAACAGGGATGACATTTTATTAAAGTGAAGGTTAAAGAGATTTCCAGGTAAAGTTTTGATGTATTTCGGAGATCTAAATATATACTATGGCCTGATCTTTGGCCATTCCAAAACATAGTGAAATATTTTCATAAATGACAAAACAAAATCACAATAGATGCAAAACTGGCTAATTATATGAAGATTTGTTATGGTTTACTTTAGATATAGGTATTTCAAAGTGGTGAAAAAAAGGAAAATAATTTAAAAAGATGAAAATAATAAGTTAAGTTTAAAAGACTGAATATAAATGATAATTGCTTTTTAAATATGTTACTTGGAGTGTCTGTGAATGAATCACAATTAAAGGCATTTTAAACTAAATGACCAAAACAACACATTTATTTTTTCTTTATCACTTCTGTTATACAAGCATTGAATTGAAGGTAATAATTAGGTAATAATTATTTAGCTCTTTTTCTTTAGAAATGTTTAAAATGTTATGCTACTTCTTTGAAAAATTCCTTTTTGTCATTGTTATGTTGTCTAAATTTCTAACTCACATGCAGAAAACCACAAGAGACTTTGAATCAGTTAAAGGATTTTTATCAATAATAGAAGGTAGAAGGAATTTGGAGGAATGAAATCCTGGGACGGGTTCATGGGCAAAACACACTGGAGAAATGAACTGGAGAAGAGGAAGAGGAGATAGCATATAATTTAGACGGGGCGATCTCAATAATTCTGAATCCGATGATCTTACTTGTGTTGAGATAATACTGAGAGGAGGAGAGGAACTGATGAGGATTGGGAGATAAAGACTTGTGTGGTTCTGAGATCCTGATGGAGGAGGGCGGACTGGTTTACCAGGCAAGAGGACAGTTCTTCTTTGGGCGGATCAGCTGCCAGTTGAAAAGATCCAGAGAACGTGTTTGGTCAGAGTGTGGAATGGAAGGTGAGACTCAGACATCCAGGAGGTATTAACCACTGCATCATGAAGGGAAAAAAACCTGGAGACATGAAAAAATATCTAGACTTACTTGCTCAAAAATTGCTAACACAGCTCAACAAAAACACTGGAGGACTCAGAGTACTGTAAAAGGAAAAACACTCCGAAGTGTGCCGTAGTGTAGGGTGACTGCTCCTTAAAAAGCCTCCTGATAATGAGATAACCAGCCGCAGGTGTGTAGAATACCGGTGCAGCTTCACAAGAAGTGATCTCATGGCTCCATCTGATGGACGAAGGATGATACAAAAAACCAACAGAACAAAACCACAATCCTAACATATATAGAGAACATGATATCCTATATCATCCATATCCTATCTTCCTGTAGAAAAACGCTATCAATTGCATTGAGAGACCAGCTGACCAGATACGTAATTCAGTTTGCAGTTTAGGAAGATATGTAAAGAGAGGCTCCAAAAGAAGACAAGACAAAGAGCTAAAGCAGGGCAGACAGGGGACGGTGCAGGAGACCATTGAGAGCCAAGAAAGAAATACATTTACAATTCAAGACTGACTGTTACCCCTGGCCTCTTGGGGGCGGTGCAAGCTCTTCCTCTTATTATGCAGATCCGACTGTGTCAGCACCTCACCCTGATTGGCTGCCTGGAGGCTGCAGAGCAGCAGCCATCCCATTGGACCCTCTGGAACGGGACCGGCAAGCCAATCAGCCTCTAATGAACCTCACCTGGAGGACTTTAAAAGGACCTGGCAACATTCATTCGGTGTGGGGGACTGCTATTGTGAAAAGGTTCTGTGAAGCGGTTGTCCCACCTTTGCTGTTGGTTCTACTTTGTTAGTCCAACTCTGAAAACTTGCTGTTGTTCTGTTTTGGGTAAACATTTGAATTCTTTAGTTTGTTTTTCACTCAAGTTAGAGAGTGGGAGTTTGGTGCTCCCTTTGTGTGTTTTTGTTTTTCTGTCTCCTTTTGGGTTTTGTGTCGGTTTTGCCTAGTCTGTTGAGACTTTGTACTTTTGTTTGGTTTTGGATATCTCTCAGTTGTTTGCCTTTGCTTATCTCGTATTATTTTGTGTTATTTGTATTGGGCCGTTTGGCAGGACCCTTTAGTTTTGTAAATAAATCCTTTTTTTACATACCTCCTCTTACTCTTGACCTTTTATGTTACTGCCTCTGGACCCCTAGACCCTTGGGGCCGTAACACTGACAAGGAGGCAAAAGAGATTATTGACATGAATCAATATAAATATTTTGGTGCTCAGACCACAGCAGAACATGTAGAACTGAGCATACTGATAATAATAGATTGTGCAGATAAGAATGGAGATGTCTTTCCCCAAGGGCCTGGACTGGAAGATGAAGGCAGAAGGGAGCTGAATTGAGTTGAAGATAGATCGAGAAGGTGAAGGGGATGGAGATGAGTTGTTGCTGGTTGGAAGGAAGACACACTTATACGTGATGAGTAAACTTATAAAGATGAGCCTTGAAGGCTATTGGATGCTGAGAAAACTTGGGTTAGAAAGCATCAGCAGATCCATATGATGTAGTAGTCAAGATATGTAGGTAAGGTTTGGCAAAGTCTTCAAGATTGAAAAAACACCTATGCTTCATTAGTACAGATTTACAGTCCCAGATTGACAGCAAACGTTATTTAGATATCCTAAAAAGGGTGGAATCTCAGCTTTGCAATGATGTTCAACTCATGAAAGTAAGATACAAAAAAAATGTAGAAAAGATATGACATTTGAACATTGACACTCTGCAAAGAGCATTGTCATATTCGCTCTGGAAGCCAGCTGGACAAAGCTATTGATTAAAAAACTTTATATAGTGTGCTGCCCACCTCCCCAAACATCCTCCACAATAATGAATGTTAACAGAGATTTCACAAATGCAACTAATTGCATTGTTATTCACTACCATTAACTGAAAGGACAAATTTTCACTGTAAAATATAATTTACAGCACTGCATTTCAATATTTATATGCATTTGACATTAAAATGTCTTTCGAATTTCTGCTGTTTCTATTGGCCCCTTTTTAAACCAAATTTTCAGATGAAGTGTTTCATGAGCCTTTTAAAACCCCAAAAAATCTAATCATACAAGCTGTAAATTATGCTGGTTAAAACCTTGCATCAGATTTATACTTGATCGACTAACTGTATAGCAGGTGTGGGTCAGGAAATAAATAAAAAAAGAGATTGGAAATTTACGCAGTTTTGAGATAGATAATGTTTATTTACATGTCACTGTCTTTAAAAAATAATTACAGCAATCAAAGTACTCTTACACACTTATCCACGTAAGAGTCATTCATTAATTTTTCAAAATGAAACAAATAATTAGGGAACAAAAAAACAACAGTGTTTCCCCCCCTTTAATATGAGATTTAAAAATTACTTTGCTAACCTCTGTGGCAATAACTACATTCAATTAAAGTGCATTTTATAATTTTCCTTTTTTTCTTTTTTGGTTGGGACTTTAAATAGTTGTCTGAGTCAAATTGGTGGGACATCAGGATTAAATAAAAAAATGACAGAACAGTCTGACAAAAACACACAGCACTGAACAGATGTTACACAATGAAGTGTATTAACATCATTCCCAAACTGTTTTTACATGTTGAAAACATGTTTTTCTCTAAAATGTCTTGGTAGTATTTTGCTGGAACTAAGAGGCCAGGCTCCACATCATACTGACATCTGGTACATGCAGTCAGGCAAGTGTTATTCTCTTGGCCCCTGCCAATTCTAGACTCACCCATGGATTTGCCAGAGAGACATGACTTGTTGCTTGTGGAAGCACATCTTTACAGCTAGTCAACTCTGGTGACCATACCACTACTGTTTCTAATTTCCAACTAGTATTGAGTTTTCTCACAGAGACAAGGTTCAGCATTTGAAACTATTGGGCTGGGAAGTTTGACATATGCCTCAGCATTTCTAGGACCAAAAGCAGAATTAAGAACTTCCAGAAATCTAAGCACACCAAACACATACACACAGCCCTTTCAGCACACAGCAAGGATTTTAGATTGCCAAGAACCAGAAACCCCTGGATATGCACATCTCTGCTAAAATTACCTGGAAAACATACGTATTACCGCACTTTGGAAAAGCCTGACCAAGACGTTACTATTATAGGGCTTTACTGACGGGTTCTTAAGCTTTGTTTATGCTTGACTTGTCAGCAATGTCCACGTAGCGAAATTAGGTAATTTTGGGGTTCTACACTCCCCTGACGTCCAATGGACAGAATTTCAACACCAGACACCTAGGAAAAGTTGTAACTACCGTATTTTCACGACCATAAGGCTCACCGTACAAAAAGGCGCAGTCTCAGTTATGTGTGCCATTGCTGTAT
>JAUZNJ010039513.1:0-10699 GCA_034780135.1 Jordanella pulchra | reverse complement strand
AAATTCTCAAAAATAAAGAACTGCAGACTTACCAGAAATAGCAACTGTCAGATCATTTTATGGTAATCTCTCTTGTAATGTTGTGTTTGTGCTCTGACTGGTAAACACTGAAATATCCTGGAGAAATAGAGGAGCTTCACAGTGTTCTAGCAGGAGCAACAAGTTAAATCCAGGGACATGAATGATTTAGTGCCTCAGTCCCTTCACTATGATCCTATGGGGGCATGCTGTGAGATTTGTGGACCCCCTGCATTCTAACCTTTGTGTTACATAAACTAAAATGCCCTATCAAAGCCAGTGCTGCATCTGTTCCCTGTTGGATAGATACCCAAATAAGAACTCATTGAGCTTCTCTCTTTTCTTAAAAATAGATGTTAAGGGTCTCATATATGATATTAGGAATATTTATATAAATACTCTTTAAAATAGTGATTTATTAAAAAACTATCAGCTTTTATGATACAAAAAAGGGGCAGATAATATGAAATGGCCACATTGATGAAGAATTAAAAATAAAAATAAATGTGATGAATAATAATGAGGTTTTTAGACTTTATTTGAGGCTTATTCCAGTAATCTGTGCATCTGGTTTGTCTTTGTTTTATGTACATAAAGATGTAGGCAGCAACATCAAGGTTAAGGTTTGATATTTAGTCTTTAGACTTTCAGCCTTTTGATCTAGTTTTTCTTTGCTCATAAATAAGTTAGATATAGCCTTATACAAGCTGTATTTCACTGTGCTATTAATGATTTATAATAAGCTTAATCAGAAAAGAGAGGTGGCATGAAACAAATTATAGTGCCTTGCAAAAAGTATCAACACCCAAATTCTTTAGAAATATTTTTGCCTTTCAACAACACAGAAAACATATGGCACAACACAACATCAGTCAATAACATTCTTTTCATAACGTTTGCTTTGCAAAATATACTTTCATTTTTAAACATTTTACCCATGCATAACCAAAAACATCAATCTGTTGAAAGGAATGAAGCAAAAAAAGTAGTATGTAGTTGTGAAGTGGTAGAAAAAAGTGTATGAAAGGGTACTTGGTTGTTATGTTGTCAAAGAAACCTTTAATGGTAACAGGTCACAGCTCTGTTTGGGATCACCTTTATGGTTTTGGCTATAGATTATGTGCCTTTTACTTTATATAAATTTAAGACTGATTCTGACCATGCAAGTTTCATTTTCACCAATGTTGGGTATGTTTTTTCTTTAAGTATCTAGTTAGATCGTTACTGGTTACTTTTCCCAAATACTAACTAAGTTAGCAACTCAACTACTCCACAAACAAATTAACTTGGCAGTTACATTTTACAATGTAAAATATCAATACATTTGTGTTGATGTTTTTTGAACTTTAAATACAACTGGAAGTTTGGTTATCAAATATAAAATGTTTAATAATCTAAAATGTTTACAATTAATTAAAAAAAATAATGAATAGAATAACTCATTATAACAATGAATGAAATTGACAAATGCACACTGATCTACAATATTTTGAACAATAAAGCAAGGCGAATGTTTTAGTACATTTATATTTACCAACAGTATAGTATTTATATTTACCTACAGTAGTGCCTTATGTCTCTCCTCTAAGACTGCGACAGCAATCAATACATGTTTAACACTCTCCCGCTTTACGGCTTCAGCCATTTTGCTTCACATATGCCTCTATCTCAGCTCTAGCTCTGTCCCTGCACTTAAAGCAAAAAGCAGTCCTCTCCGACACCAGAGAATGTACAAAAAAGTCTCTCCAATGGATGATGTTGTAGTAATCCACTGTGTGTAATTACGAACAATATGTCAAAAGAAAATAGTTATATTGCTCTGTTAATGATAAAATAATAAAGTTACTATTGACATTAGTATCTGATGCTCCAAACACTGATTGACAATACCAAAAAATTCATACCAACAAACCTTTAGAACTACTTTACTTGGTCAATTTAAATAACCACTGTATGATTTGACGCTAGCATAAGTCCAGTTGTTTTCTGTGAAGGCTCAAGACTTTTGTCAGAAAATCTCAGCAAACAGACAGCATCATAATGACCAATGAACACATTGGAAGTTAAGTAGTAAGTTTTGCAGCATTTTATCGTTCAGTAGAAGACATCATTAAGAAATGACATGAATCTATCAGATCTGTGGGCCTGAACATGACTGTCATACTAAAGTGACACGCTACAAAATCTGATTAACCTCCAACAAAACATTGTAAATCTAAAGAACCTGTTGAGATCAATAGCTTAAGAGGTAAAATCAATTGATCAGGCAGCTGTTAGTTGTAAGAACCAAAAATATTGATGGAAGAGTGGCAAAAGAAAGTTACTATTGAAATCCTCTAAGAAATCAGCCATACAGGTAACAGCACACATGTGGAAAAAGGCGAAGTAGTCAGATGAGAACAAGACAGATTTCTTTTCCCTCCATTAAAAAAAAACTGTTCATTGTAAAAAAAATGACAATGCAATGCAGAGATAAGGAACTGGTCAGAGCTGATGGCTGATGTAATGATACAATCTATTGAAAGCTACTGTTATGGTTCAGCCATGCAAAGAAAAGAGGAAAGTAACATCAAACCAGGTGTAAACAGTTTGAAAGATTCTGAGTTATTTTTTGTAACAAAAGAAAACAAATTAATGGTTTAAACTATCAACGTTACCAACGCTTCTTATGAATAAAATCAATGGTCTGGTAAAAGAATAAAATAAAATAGAAGTATTTCCTGTTAGCTGACTTAAAAAAAAAAGGTTACCACTGCCAAAAACAACCGCAAAAGATTGTAAATGTTACACTGAATCCTTTACAGGTTTGGAGGATTGTAAATGTTTTGCAAGGCCCTGTCTCGGACTTTTCTTCACCATAACTGAGCGGCCCTGTTGTATAAAAAGCAGCCTGGCATGTTCTAAAAATGTATCCATCAACAGAAAACCACACTTTACCAAGAAACTATGAGCAAACTTAATACATAAAACAACTACAACAAGAAGAAAGAAGAGATGTGGGACGAACTAATTCTGAACAAAATGTCCACTGTTATATATTACATGACTTCTGGGTTCAGAAGACACGGAGGTCATGTAATACATGAGAAAGAAATTTCCCGTCATGCATAAAAATGCAGTACACAAACTATGTCAGGGTTCCCATACGTATTTACGACATTTCCTTTAAAAAACCTCTAAGAATTAGTGTACATGTCTTGGACTGTACTATTGCTTAAATAAATGAACATTTCTAAAGAAAAACTATTTTGAATAATGAAAACGAAAGTATTGCATTTAAAATGAATTACAAATGGAAAAAACATGAAAAAGTATATGTATATATTACAAAGAAATGACAATTGAATCTGTTCATGAAGTATGTTAAAATAAATCATACCTACAAATGTTTATGGCTTACTCTTGCTGTACATAAGTAATTCTTTCAGCAAGTGGCACGTCTTTGATTCTGTCTGCCATTACTCTAGGTGAAGATTTGATTCAGTTACCAAATTAGTTGACAACTATTTCAATAATTGATTAGTCACATTTAATTGACTTATATGATTAATTGACTTTGCCCTAAACATATCCTACAACCTATAAACTAACTACAGTTTTCTGTCTGTATTCAAAATAACCCTTTTAGGCTGTTCATTGTTGTAAAAGTGGCCCCACGAGAAAAAAGGGGGAGCAAAGGTTTTTCAAGATGTATTTTGAATTAATTTGACAGCTATCATCACTTTTGTTGCTTACCAATGTCACTTAGTGGTACTAAAATAAAGAGCAGGAAAGTGAGCAATTTCTTCTTTTAGTATCAAGAGTGAAAAGGAAGTAAATTTTGTAACTGAGAAAAAAAAAAAGAGAAAAATCCAGAACTACTATTTGTGGCAAAAAATATATTCTTGCACCAAGATTGCCTCTTGATAAACCTCAAGTCAAAGCTATCAGATATCAGAGCACTAGGATACCTGCATCTTTACAGAAAATCACATTTATAGAGCATGTTAAATATAGTAATTCAGTGTTGGAGCACAGAGGGATGGGAGAGGAGCATATAATCAGAATTGTTAGCCATTTTTCAGTTGCAGTCATGGTAGTGCTTGTTAATGAAACACTTATTCTATTAAACTAATATTTTTATTGTGTTAAGATGTGTTGTAATATAAAAAATAATCTTTAAATATTTGACAGAAGATTCAGAAACCATGTAACATTTTTTATACCAAAGTCAAATGTATTGTCAAAATCCAATATATACATGACATACACAAGACTGAAATACCATTTCTCCTAGACTCATGGTGCAATAAACATTTACATTATATTTATCATACACAAGAGATATAGTACTGGAATGATTTATACAATGTAAAAAGAATAAACTGCGTGCCAATGGTCCCCAACAATGGCTTTGGAATTAAACCTATGCTATATGTGTAGTAATGTTTATTTAGAGCATATGTAAGGAATGGATTATGGTCCCTCTTCAACATAAAAGTAAAGTGGCATGTGCATTAGGTTACCATTAATTAGTTTAATAAGTTTATTGTTGTGTTCCAGGGTTCTTTGTTTTCTTTGCTGGGTTTTTTTGTGGTTGCTACTCTCCATTCAGCCACCAAATGTGGCCAGGCTCAGCCTCCTTGAGTTGTGTACCATCATCCAGCACAGCTGAAGCTGATCAGCTCGTCTAGCAGAGAGTACTTTAGGAGCTGACTGCCTGCACTGCGGCACCTGAGTGTTAAACAGTAACGGCACCTTTGAACCTTATAGAGTAAGCTTCAGCTATCCTCGTTTGATCTGAGCTCCTAAGGATTTCTCCTTGTTGTTTCCTGTCTTCAGGTTTCCCGAGTTGACAAACTCACCTCTTCAGTCTGATCACAAGCTCCTGCAGATTCCTTGGTTTCTGCTGTATCTGAGCCTACCTGTCTGCCCTCCAATGCACTCCACCTTTGCCTATGGGATTTCTGGGGCCACAAAAGACAAAGACCCTTGATATTTCAGTAAACCCCAAACGACAAACCTCATCTCCACAAGTAAGCTCATTCCTTTTTTTCCGCTAGTACTCCCCTTTCCAATGACTTTTGAACTCACCATACATATACTACTCTGCCACTCATAGTGTGCAGATCGCTTTGTGAGCCCATTCCTCCCCTGGACCAAAACCATTCATCCTTTATTATGTTTACATTAAACTCACTTACCTATATACAACTTCTCCTGTGTTGTTTCTGCATGTGGGCTAGAAAACTTGTACCAATCATGACATTTAGAATAAAAAAGAAGAAAATGAATGAAGACATGCATCGACATGTAATCATTTCATGCAAGTCTATATATTAGTCAAACCAAGATAAATGTTAAACCTGTATGAGGCATGGCGTTGGTGTAGTGATTAAGCGTATGACAATGTATGGAGGCTTCAGTCTTCGATGTTGAAATCACTGGTTCGAATCCGGCCAGTTGACCTCCCTCAGGTTACTGGTCTGGTGAGAAAACTCCACAGTCCTTTGATGGATTTCCGAATGAGACATGTGCTGGAGTATAGGGAAAGAGGTACCAGCGATCCTTTAAGCTAATAGCTACTTTCACTGCTAGTTTGCAGAGAAAGTGCTTGAAAGTCAATACCCACTCACAAAATGGCTGGCTTTATGACCATCAAAACAAATATCAAACATATCAGTCTGACAAATTATATTTTAAAATACAATAAATATAATAAAATATTGATATGCAATTAATACTAACAAGGTTTGAGAAATGCTTTATTTCAAAACAGATTTCCATTTTGTTTGAAAATAAACACGTTGAAATCTAAAATTTTCAGGTGAATGAACAGTTTTGGGCTTGACTGTTATTCTCCTTCCATTCCTTTTTCATTGTTGTTAAAGGTGATTCTTCTGGATCTGTTGAAACACACTTCACCTGAAATATATTGGTTTACAAAGCTAATTTGATTGTTTAGTAAATTAAACCAAATTACATTCACCCTTATGTCTCTAAAAATGGCACTAAAGGAATTCCTCTGTTGATTTGTAGAATTCATGAAGAAGTCATTGTGTGGAGTTTATCAAGATTCCAGCCTTGGCTGTGCTGATTGCTCATTGCCCTCACCTGCTCTGTGCTGCTTCCTACTTAAACAGCTGCTCGTCACCAGCTCAGTGCGAGATCGTCTGTTGCCACTGTCACAGCTTTCGAGCCTTTGGACGTTTCTCAATATGCGTACCTCTGCGTTCACGTGAAACGTCATCAGCCTGGGCCCAAGCACTGTTTCAATTCGCAAGAACACAAGACCGAGAACGGAGAAAATCCCCGGATGTTGTTCTTGTTCCTCCCTCTTTACCGAGCATGCATCAGAGCAGACTTGTTGCATTCTAAGGCTGTCAGTTTTCCCGGCATGCACCGCAACAGTAGCAGCAGCAGCAGCAGCGCAAACAGAGCTTAGAGTATTAAGCTAAAAGTTCATTTTTCTGTTGCCGTTGTTCCACTAAAGGACGTTTTAAGATCATTTGAGGTGAGAATATTATACATCTATCCTTCACTGTGTGGCCCACTTACTGATTTAGTGCGTAGTTTTTTAAAAAGTTCCGATGTTGAGAGAATCGTGGTGTTGAGAGAATCGTGGTGACCAGTGGAGCTCCGAGGCTACCCGCAGCCACGGCTAATGTTAGCCCGTCTGCAGCAGCCCTCTCACAGCATAGCTGTGTGTGAAGTACCCGTGGCTCTGATGGCGTTTTTTTTCTTTTTGTTTTATTTGGCAAAATATTCATTTTATTTTTGTTTATCTGACTGTGTTGATCACCATTCCCCAAATAAATGAAAATAATAATATATCTTTATCTAGAGACTATTAACAATAGGAGTTTAAATCCAGCTCAGACAAGCTTTTACTGCGGGGACGGAGAAACGGCCTTTGTCTCATGTTCAAAAGAGTTTTCTGGTTTCTGATCCTGCCTTGTCTATTCACCCTTCTCTCTCCTGGCTGGATTCCTGACACCTGTGGACCCCTCATCCCTGACCCATCAGTGAGACCTCACCCCTCTGCTCCATTACTTTTGTAATAAAACATTTGGTTAACCATCCTCTTTTGTGGCTGCGTTTTGGGTTCTGGCTGATTATGCTTTTAATGTTACAGAGTTATGAGAATTTGATATGTTCATATTTTATGTATGTATGGTACATATTTTTTTCAGCAAAATGTAATTGAACTTCTGACCCCCAAAGCACCACAGACAAATGTCTGCTTCCTCCTTGTGAATTAAAAAAATTATGACTTTGACAAGAATAGACATCACACTGAGACCCTTTGCCCTGTTCTTTCCATTTAGTGTGATAAAAAGCTTTTACTTAGACTGTATTTTCCTGATTACATGCAACACAGCAATGGTAAATTTACCCACAGGGAAGTGATGTGCTCCGCCTGAGCAATGCTTTGATCACCACAAGACACCAACAGCAGTAGGCATGTTCCCTACCTTTAACTGTAACTGTACTCCTGGAATATATTGGCTTTGCTCTAAACAAGCTGTCATATATGACTTCATGGCTGTAGGTTAACAATATCCCCAAACATTTTTTAATTTATTGCATAAACCAAAGACTTTCTCATTTAAGCCTTCTTGGTTAGTGCTGCTCTTTCTAATGGTGTTGCAGCTTACTGTCATGAAATCAAGTTATGATTTAAGCACAGCATGCAGGAACTCAGTACAAACGACTATTTTCTAAACCTTTGTTTCTGTTTTCAGAACTTATTGAAGCTAAGTGGGTCTTGATCAAAATGCATGCATAATAGGTCAGAGTGGACTCAACCGCATACCCACTTACTTGACACCTAAAAAAGGGGCACAGACATTGGCAACAAAAGCTGTAAAGGTTTGCATGTTAGGCTCATAAATATGCAAATTCCAAATAAAATCTTTGCCTGAATGCACCGCCTTGAGCAATGTCAAGTTTATTATGGTTTGTTTTGCATTTAAAAGAGTTTGGTTGACACTCAAGGATAAAGGAGAACATCCTCAGGCTTTGATTATAGCTGCCCAGTCTTATTGAAGTGTTTGGAAAGTTTAGGAAAAATTTTGAGTTGTGCACATGCAGTCAGTGCAGCAAAAAGCTGCACATGGTTTATTGAGGATGATTGTTAATGGGACTGTTGGGGAAGAAATCATGTTCAAATGTCAAGAACATCACAATGGTTCAAACACCTGCTTGGCATTTTATTCAAAGTTAACAGAAAAAGAAAAAAATATATATTTACTCACAAAATCTGTTATTGTGCATACAATGAATTCATTGGGCGAGAGCTTTCATTACTGCAACTCAGCTGGAATAACCAGATCCTCTGATGGCTTCATATTTTTAAAGATTAGTATTCTAATGGAATTAGGTGATATCATTTAACTCCAAATTCCACATATTCCTTGCTTAATTGAATGCTTATTTTCAACATTGATATTTCATTTTAGTGTGGGACCACCAAACCCCCAAACCAAGGAGACACTGAAAATATTCACAGCCACACAACTCACTGCATTTGCACTTGAGGACATTGCTGAATCATGCAATTATGGTTTGGATGAGGAAAGTCGATAAGTCCCCTGGTGGATACGTGCAGGGATGGCTAAGGTCACACCTGTAATCATGTGGGAGCAGCACTCTCTATTGACACAATGATGAGACTCCGTAGAGAGCACTGAGACGGGTGCTGATTGCTCCTTATTGGAAGATTGAGCCTGGCTGTCATGAATGCTGCTGTCTAACAGATGGAGTTATGCACCAGCAGTCAGATGTTTGCACAGGTCAGGTTTTCACACCTTGCTGCTATATCTTGTGGATCAAATGCATCAAGGGCATTGTAAATAGAGGCAACAGTTAGATGAAGGAGGAATCAGGAAGGATTTTTCTTCTGTCAGGTAACAAGCAAAGCAATTTATCCCTGTTAGTTGTTACTAAAAAATTATTTTGGTGCAATAAAGTACAAGAACCCAGAAAATAGTATAACATTGTTGTTTATTTACTAGAATCCTATTGATCTTGAAGGAATTTTTTACTCTGAACTACAAACAACAAGAAGCCAAAAAGATGCACAGCTGTCTTCCATCCTGTCTGTCAGAGGTTATCGGGTCCTGGTGCAAAACACAGACATCACATTTCCTAGGGACAGACTCCAACTTATTCTGAGGGATAAAAAAGTTTTCCAAGACCAGAAGAGTTATACATATGCCCCCAAAAAAACATACGTTACGGTACAACAAAGAGAAGCCACGTCACACTTTTCCTTTTGATTCAGAGGAGCAGCAGCTCTACTTCATACAGTATGGAGTATGTTTATATATAACTGGTCAACTACTGCTCCATCCTATCGCATCATTATTCGTGAAAGAGACAACTAGATATTGAAACCTCAAATTTATTCTTGCTTTGGCCAATTTTGGTTAGTTTTGTCTGTGTTTACTGGTTATTCCTCAAAGTTGGGTATGCCTGGATTATGAGGTAACCTAACTGGTAATAAAAACATATGCGTAGGTGTCTGAATCTGTAAATGTGAGTCAATAAATGTGAATACATTTAAGATTTATATATCTCCCTTGTTAACCTATATGTGCATGTAACATTCAAAACTATAATTTTAAATGATAAATTAATCAATGATGTAACACTCCTTATTAGCTAATGGTGGTAATGCAGGTGAAGGCTGTTCATCAACCACCTTAATAAAAGTGAAAGAGAAATAATAGACAGGAAAAAAACATTGATTCAACATAACATCTTTACTGCAATTTTGTTTTCAACATGTGCAGTATTACTTTTAACTTTTGGGTGCAATACAATCACCAACTGTTAAGGAGTATAAAAGCTTAATCAAGAGTTTAGGATTTGTAGAATAAGTTTGTGAGTCATATTTGCAAATGTATGATTTGTACTATTCCCAACTTCTAAACTTGTATTCTCACAGTTGAAACATCTAATGTAACTTATTAATGTTTGTTGACTTACATTTACACATTCAGATACCTATTTATATGTTTTCATTTGCAGTTACCTTACCCCATACTTGAGCCAATATTCCCAGCTCACTCTGCTTTCACATTTTTTCTCAAGCAACACATGACTCATTCTTATTTCCGTAACATCTTCTAATAAGCTGACTAACACTTCATATGCATATGCAATAGCATTTTCAAGGACCAACCTAATCAGTTAAATCCAAGCCAAACTATGTACATATCAAATGATTAGTTAGCAGTATAAATGTTTTTTTTTTAAATTGAGTAATTGTTTGTTGGTGCTGATAGTAATTTCTCTCAATAGACTATTGATACATTTGGTCCTTGTTTCTATGTATAGTTGTGTAGGTTGAGCCTACTTGAATTAATTACCTCACCAGCATTTATTGGATCAGCTGATTGTAAGTCCGAATCATTCTCCAACTAGAAAAGCAATCAGAGAGCACAGACCTCCACCAAGAGGCTCCTTCCCCTGAAATATTGTGACCTCTACCTTCATACTGGACCCAGATCATTCCCAAAATGTTATCATTTGTCAGTGGTTATAATATGCCTCTTCTGTTAAAATTCGAGCAAAATCAGCACGACACTTTTTTTTTTTCATGAAAACATAACCTCCTTGGTGGAGAGAGAGAGAGAGAGAGAGAGAGAGAGAGAGAGAGAGAGAGAGAGAGAGAGAGAGAGAGAGAGAGAGAGAG
>JAUZNJ010039512.1:0-10700 GCA_034780135.1 Jordanella pulchra | reverse complement strand
TATGTGTATATATATATATATATATATATGTATATATTACCAAAAGCTATACATATATAGCAAAGTGGTTACAAAGAATGGAGATCACATCGGTAATTCTCCACTTGCATCAATTACAAACCTCTATGAGTGCAAAGTCCAGCCTCCTTTTTTGACAGTAACCAGAGTTCTTTTTGTCTCCAGCTAATGGAGATGATGTGAGAAACAGCTGCAGTACTCACGTTCTGAATCTCCTCTGGTGAAAGGAACTCCCCTAGATGAGCATAGGTGCTGCTCTCCTCTATATTTTCAGCTTTTTCCTCTTCCTTGAATTGTCCATCTCTGTCTTTCTGCTGACAGTTCTTGGCATCTGTTTTCATCTCTGATTCTTCTGACACTGCTGTGTTTCTTCGTCCATCCTTGTTCTGACTATCCTCTTCACTTTTTAGCTTGGTTACATTTATTTTTCTTAATGGTTCTTTAATGGTGGCCTTATCTCCACACTTTTCTCCATCAGTGTTTTCAACTCTACCTGTATTTTTACCTTTCTGCTGTGTATCAAAAGTCTTCCTATGGGTTTCCTCAATACCACATACTTTTATCAGTGACTCCGATGTCTCGTCTGTCTCCTCTACAGCATCTTTCCTCTTATTGAATCCCTTCTCTCCGTCTCTGTTGTCATTCTGTGGCCTTCTTTGTGTGGTCGGTCCAGTCCTGTCGATCATCCCTGCCTGCATGTCCTCCATACTCAGCATCAACAGGCTGCTGATGATGTTGTGAACTTCTACATCGTCTTCGTCATTTTTAGAGTCTGGTTCTACCTTTCTCTCAAACTCTTTGCTTTCTTTAGGAAACTCTTTATCAACCTTTTCATCTTTCCTTTTTGCACAAGGTTCTTTCTCTTCAGATGTTGCCTCCTGTAAAGCTTCTTTGTTTTCTGTCGATATTTCTGTTTTTAAAGAGATCTCCTGTCTTTCGACTGGCTCTTTGAAGATTTCCCTGTATCTGTTGCATAATTGTCCCATTCTAGTTGTTCCATTTCCTTTGACTCCCTTACTTTCCTGTATGTCACTTGCGTCTTCAACCTTTAGCGGACACTTTTCCGTCCCACTCCACTCTTGCTCCCTTTCTTTAGTTTCATCTGTCCAATCGAACATCTCCATGTCTATGTCTCCAATTGATTCCTCCCACAGCTCCCTCTTTGCCCTGATGCATCCATTTTCCTTCCTTTCCAGTTTTCTTTCATCTTCCAGTCTGTCCAGCTCATCCTCAGTGGAGGAAAACTGGGAGGCGCTCACTAAACTGGCTAAATCACGCAGCTGTGTTTTCTCTGGATGCAGCCTCCACAGCTTATTTTCTGCTCTATCCTCCTCTCCTATCCCCACCTCATCCAACTCGTCCTCAGTGGAGGAGTACTGGCTGGCATTGACTTCATAAGCTAATCTGCATAATTTAACAGCCAGATCTTCCTCTTTTACATTCTCTTCTTCCCAGTTATTCTTCTCAAGACCTACCCTATCCAGTTCATCCTCAGTTGATGAAAATTGAGTTGCTCTGAGTTCTTTTTCTAGCTCACACAGCCTAAAGGCCAGCGTTTCTGTCTGCACTTGCTCATGTTCTTCTTTAGCCATATCTGTGTCTCTGTCCCATTCTTCATCAGTTTGACCCACTCCATCTGGCTCATCTTCAGTAGAGGAAAAGTATGCAAGGCTGTCCTGAGAAAAAAAACTGTTCAATCTGTGTTTGAACTCCTCCTGCTCCTCATCATCAGCATGTTTGTCCTCTTCCTCTTGTTCACATGTACTTCCTACTGTTAAGTCAAGATTCTTCTCATACCCATTGTTTTGTTTTCTGCCTGCATGCGATCCATCATTACTTTGATTTTTTTCCTCATCTCGTTCTTTTTTTTCAAGCCCAAACTCATTAACACTCCCTGGGCATTGGTGCTGTTTGGTAGTGAATTCACTGACAGTCTGGTTGACTGGCTTTTCATTGATATCTTTGGAGTCAAAAGACTCAGTTGTAGCTGCAGAGGTGTAGGGAATCACAGCATCAGAAGAATGTGAATAAAAGCCATCTTTGCTGTTTAGGTTCTGAAAGTATATAAAATGACAGTTAAAAAAACAATCAAATTATTTTCATGTCATATCACAGTCAGAAGCTTCACTGGCTACACATTTAGATCATACACAGTAATGCACTATAGATGCCCAGATGCTCCAGGGTTTACTTTTATCAGCTACAGCCCTCTTATAATCAGCTATGATCGCTTTCATTAGTAAGTCTACAGTTGTGGCACTTTCTCTGCATTTTTGGATGACGACTTGAACCCTGCTCTGTAAGATTTTTGAAGCCTGGGTTATTGTTTAAAACCAAACCAAGCTTTACAAATCTCCAGAACTTAATCTGATATGTCTGCTGTGAGTTATCATCATGGTGTTTGCTCTGAAATGTTGTCTAACAAACCTCGGATGTCTTCACAGCTACATTAAGGCTGAGTTTGAATTATTGGTGAAACTAGTCTAGTAATTGGGTTACACTTAAATCAAGGCCTGCATTAGATTTTCTTAATAAGGCAAACAATAAAAATGATTTTCCTGTTTTTATTTGTAAAAATACAAAGAAAAGTGAAGTTGGGGCTTGTACCTTTTAGTTTCCTTCCTTATTTAGCAGCATAAATATAACACGCTCTGACCTTCAAAAAATTATTACCTTCCAAATTAACCTCAAAATATATACTTTTTAAAATGCTTGATTAGATAAATTATTGAAAAAAAAATTGGATGATTTCTCTGTACTCAAATGATTGACTGTGCCATTTGTTTGTCGTTGAATCTGTTTTCCTTCTTACCGATGCTGAAGAACACACTGCTGCTTCTTTTTTACTCTCTCTCTTCTTCAGGAGTTTCATTGTTTTTCCCTCCTCTTTCTCATCAGACATCTTGAAATCATCCATCTCTGTTTCTGCTTGTTTCAAGTTGAAGTCTACATCGATGATACTAGTCCTACGGGATGAAGTAGGTTTCCTGAACTCTGCAGGCACCTTCCGCTTTAGAAGTGCTATCAGAGGTTTGCTATGCCTCCAGTTCCCTTCAGTGTCTGAAAACGGATCATCTCTTGTGACCTGCTGGTCTGTCACTGCCATGATGCTGTCACTGAGGTCATGTTGAACGGAGTTGTCACTCATCATCTTCCTGTGGATCTCCTGTAGGACTGCACCCCAGGAGCTGTCTGGCTCTGGTTTGCTTTCATTGTCGGAGCCCAGGCTTTCATAGGCAGATATGACTCCGGACTCCCTCTCCAGGGCACTGTAGACCAGACTTTTTCTCTTAGTGAGGAGACTGGGCCGGGACAGCTGGGCGCTCTGCAGGGCAATCCAGTTCCCATCTGGGCTTTTCAGTACTGAAAACAAACATTTGCTTAGAAGCTCCAGCAGATGCACACAGGCAAGTTTTATGCAGACAAGCAAAAGACATGTAATTACTCAGGCTTAGTCTCTTTGTTAACTTTTAAAACAAAAACATCAGTGTTCAAAAATATTCATCCCTAAATTTCCAAGATGTTTTTGCAGATCTTAGACTTTAAACATGCAAATAATTAATAATATCCAGCTAGACTGATTGATGGTTAGACATATAAACTGCTAATTTTAGACAATAGGACAGGCTATAAAGTCTGAAAATAATACATTTTTCCACTCCTTTTTGTTTCCTTTTGTTTCTTTCCAAATAATATTTGCAATAAATTATAATATTTTAATCTCAAATTTGAAAAATTAGAGTCACTACTTTGTTTGGATGTCACTATCAAAAAAGTCCCATCTTACCAGAATTGTCAAGTCGATCTACACTCTTCCAAGCTGTCATCGCTGACGCACCGCCCTCTTTCTTTAAATGTGAAGGGAAGTCTAGTTTCAGAGCTGGTGGGCTGTTGTCCAGCAGTGTGAAGGCAGAATGAGATCTCTGAGGAGGGGAGGGGGATACTCAAAGGAAAAGTCCAAATGCAAAACACTATTCTGTCTAGTGAATCTTTTTTGTTTAAACTTTTTAAAATAAAGGAGCATGTTTCACCAGCAGAGGTCACTGTGAGCTAACAAACTCTCAAGGGGTCATTGTAGTAAAACAAATATACCTTCTCTTGAAAAACAAATACAGCTATAAAAGGAAAAAAAAAATTAAGAGGGTGCTCCCCCCGCTTAAGGAACCATTGGTATTGGTACCTATAACTGCTACACATATCCGGCATTTTAGGACTTAAACATAATGAAAAAAAAAACCCTTTGAGACATGAAAAGTACCTGAAGTATAATGTTTCATAAACTTCCATGACAGATTATATATATATATATATATATTTTTTACCCATAGATTTGCTTGTTGTTTCAGGGATTGAGGGGACTGATCGTAGGCAGAGGGATGATGACGAGGGTCAGCGGTGTATTCAGAAACCTGGCCAGGGTCATATTCAGCCCTCATCTGAGCCAAAGCATTTCTCTTGGTAATGATCTTACACAAAAAAGAAAGCAGGATTAGCTGTACAAAGTAGCTACGATTACATAAAGAGCAGCAAATGAACCCCATATTTTCATCATGTTACTGAAGTATAACTTTAACCCTCCTCGTCTCAATTTTAATTTTACTTTTCATAATCTTAATGTACAGAGGTAATTGAAATGTAATTATATACTATAACACATCTGCTTCAAGCTTCTTTTACCTTTTGCACAATGGTTTGGGCCAGTTCCTCAATGAGCTCTCCTTTGTGCTCCCGCAGATAAATTGCTTCATTCTGACTCTCCTGAGGAGAAACAAACACAATAAGGAAAGCAATAGAGCACAGAGTAAGCTGATTACCTCTCTAAATGGATACACTGAACATAAATATTTGCTGTGCTAAGTTTAGAAGCTTAGGGATTCCTACAGAGATTAGTGATATGGGGAAGTGAACAAAAAATACCCTTAAGGGTTTAACTCAGTCAGTCTAAACAATATAACACAGTAAATATGCATAAACTAAAACACTTTCTAGAGATTCTACAATGACGAGAATTGTTAACTTAGCAAAATTTGATTCATTCAAGAGTTAATCTCATGTATTCAGGCTCCTCCGACAGTATTAATGTTTAGTATTAAATAACACCCTTCTGCTTTTTCAAGGGTTCAATGTTTGTTCAAAGAGTCACTAAATAGGGTTCAAGATCCAAAAAGAACATAAAACTTTGGATACAAAGGAACAAGCACTGTTATTTTGGATTCCTTATCAACAGTTGTTTTCTAAAATGGAGCAACAGCAATTAAATCGATCTAATAGAACTAACTCCTACTAATTACTTTGTAGTATCAAACTGTAATTTAGTAGCATTATAGTCCTGATGGTTTCAGTTGATCTGATGCTAATATGTATGAATTATTAGACTACAAAACATTATCTTTACATGGGTCGGATGCAGTGACTAATTTAATTGCAATTAATCAGTACCTTAGCTTGAAACAAGTAAAGAAAGAAGGACGGTAAAATCGAAATAACCTCTGTTGAAGTGTCAAACTCAGCTTTAGAAATGGCGTCGTCTATAGCCTCCTCTGCAACCCGCAGCGCCACACTGAGCGCCTCTGCCATGCTATGCTCTGAACACAGACAACACACACACTGGGGCTTAATCATTTAAACACGAGTAAGAAAAACAAACAGCTTATATTTCAATTTGATGTGTTTAAAATGTGTTCAGTATATCTCGGTTGAATTCTTTCTTTACTCTTATATTCCTGCAACTCTATAAACAATGGCAACATCATCGGGTAATGGCGACTTTTTATTTTTGTTTGCAGGCACTCATCCTATTAGTGCAGTGAACTGGCGGAGTGAGGGGAAGTGGGGACAGAATGCTGAAAGCCAGTATCTGTCTGTGATAGTGCTAAAAGTCTATGGAAAAATATCAAAACCAGAACCCTTTCATGTCTCTACCATTTATTTAATTGTTGTAAAGGGTGGAAAAAGTAGCTAAATCTTAAAGCTCCATCACTTGAATAATTTTTTTATGAAAATGCCCCAAAACCTCTTATATAAAACACTAACACTCTTGGAGCTCTTGAATGGATTATCCTGATTAAATACTCCTCCCTTGTATCTCTAACTAAACAGATAATTGGTTCTCATTCTGCTTGTTTTTTGTTTTTTTTTTTTTAAATCAATTTAGAAAATCTGTACTAAAAATAATGAAACATTTAAAGGTTCATCTGCACGGTTTTGAAAACAACCGTATCACATTAAACAACTCAAAGTGACAAGATTATAATTAGACATGCGAGTTTGGTCTCAGAATATGCATCGTCCACATTCTTCATCAGTCTTAAAAAACAAGCTTGATTATATACTAAACTATTTTGCACCTTCAGTTTGCCTGTAGAACGTTAAGTCGCTCCCACAGAGACTTCCCTCATTGAAGATGCTCTCATCACAAGCGCTGCCTTCTGCAGAGACAAAAACATGTGGACATGTGTAAAGAGAAGAGGGGAGAGTAGGCAAAAAATATACTCAAATAAGAAAGCACTACTTGAATGCATTTTCACCCAAGTAGAAGTACGAAGTAGGCATCCACATTTTACTCAACTAAGAATAAAGGGATTTCAGTAAAATGCCTACTTAAGTAGCACTTTTTAAGCTGATTTAATTTGTTAAAAAATAATGTAATAATTAAAATAAAATCCAAAACAATGAAAATTGTTGAAAACACGTTGGTTTGCCATTCAGTGAAAAAACTATATAGTTGGGCTGTGTTTACAGAAATTGTACTTAAATAAGGGTGGCCTTACTTTAAAATAATATTACTTAATAAAATTAATATATTTAATATAATATTACTTCACTAGAAATAAAAGGTATGGTGCAGTAAAACTACTATCAGAGCTACTTTTTTATACAACTAAATGTAACTGAATAAACATCAAAAGAACTCAGTAGAGATTTAATCCAAAACCACATCACACTAAACCTTTAAATCAAATTGAGGATTAAGATTATTAAAGAGGATTTCCACTGGTTTTAATTCATTTTTTAATTTAACATGTCATATCACAGGGTATAATAACAACATGTTTGTCCACATAATTCTAAGTGTTTTTGCTAAAGAATTCATAAATATTTTTACAATTTTCTCACATTACAGATGGATGTTATGTCATAGGATATTATCATCATGGGGGGTAGCAAAAGGGAAGACAATGTTGACAGAAAGTTATAGGAAGTGTTTAGAGTTTTCTGCAAGCTATGTAGAGGAGAGAGCAAATGGGAAAAATGTGCCCCAGTTAAAACAGAAAATGATTTAACACTGCTTGTAGAACCAGCACAACCTTACCCAGAGCATACCGATCCCCCTGAGAAATATGGTGCTGGCTAGGGGTTGAAATTAGGGCTGGGCAATTAAGTTCTTTTTTGATATAATCACAATTTAATAAAAAGCTATTTTCAAATCTCACAGGCTACTCAGTTTTGGTCACATTAAAGTTAACAAGAGTAATACACAAAATCTTTCACTCCAGCCCTTTAGGCGGCAGTAATATGCTTAAAGTGGTTTTGCAGTCACAAAAAAGGGAAGAGATTGTGGTTGGTGCAAAGGAAAATCAAAGTAAAATAGCATTTACAATATTGGTTGAAAATAATCACATGTTTGGCAAAACCTTTCTCCTCTAGTGTAAATAATCAGGTTTATCTTGGCAAGACGTATTGATTTGGTGAGACATAATGTTTCCAAAAATCACAAATCAGCAACATCAACATCATATGATGTGATGTTTGTCGTTCTAACAAGTATTTACATTGATATCAACTCACAAAATACAACTCAAATACATGACCATTTTATTTCTAATCTCTAACAGCTAGCAGACATTTAAGTCAAAAACCACATTCTCTAATTATAAAAAACTAAAATATTTTTTAAAAATCACCTGTTTACTTAACGGTGTGCCTTTTGAATGTCAAAATGGATGTGATACAATGTATTGCTCCTTCTCCATAGTGTTGGCTGAACCAAGTTTGCTAGAGCTGGCAGAGATAATTGTGGATACAGTGTAAGTGGGCTGAGACTGCAAGTGACTTGAGACAGGGATGGATGTTTTTCTCTCTAGCAGGACAGTAACTCTGAAAGCCATGTCAGAGCATCGGTTGGATGGTTTAAATCCAAAACATAGCGAGGTGTTTTGAAACATTATTAGTAGAAAATCAATTTATGTAGTATGACTTTTCTTTGCTTCTAGTTTTCTTTCACACATTCTTCTCATATTTGAACAAAATCTGAAAAAGAATATGCTCAACAAAAACACTGAAATAGTTGCAGTAGAAAACAATAATTGTACTGCCGAGTTTAGCCACAATTTAGTGTTTCCTCATCTGAGCCGTTTTCCACAAAGTGCAAATATTCCTCCAACAATGCAACCATTTGTGATTATATAAATGCATTAGAGAGGCCTCACATGAGGTATTACAGGAGGACCTGAGCTGCCTGCAACAGACTCCTGTTAAAAACTACACTGTGGTGCACATGAATGCTTCCAATTATTTTAAAAGGCAAAGACAATAATTCAGCACAGTAGTGTTACGTTTATACACCATATGAAAACTTCAAGGCCTAAACCTTAAATCTTACCTCCTCGCCATAATCTCTCAGATGTGGAATTAAGTAAATAAAGGACTCATGTTGTATTTTAGTTTGTTTTATTGTATATTATGATTCCAATGTCATTAAGCCACAGCCCATAGAGATGAAACAACTGCATGAGCTAAACATCAGCCAAAAATGACTGCAGCCCTGAATCTACCAGTTTATGAAACCATAGTCTGAATAGGCTGAATTCTGATTTCAGTATGTCATACATGCCGTATAAGATGTGGCAATAGTGAAGATTTATATTTTAACAATTATTAAAATAAATACAATTTTCACTGTAATGAAAAAATACACAAAAGGTTTAAGTGGTGGGTTTTAGAGATCTATTCCCATCCATAAGCATGCTCCTTACTGAGACGAGAACCTGTACAAACATGGGTGCTCTTTTTGTCTATCTAGGAAGGTGTCAGTCATCCAAATCATGGTGAAGCTTGAAAAGCTCAGTTTAATTTTTTACAGAACTAGTTGTTATATATTGTCCCCCCTCTTACTTGGCCAAAGCAAATCCTGTCCATCATGATTCAGTCAACGTTCAGCAATGAGGACTTTTGCATCTCCAATAATCCCCAGACTTCCATGTTAATCCAATAATAAAGGTGATTTTGCTTTGATAGGCACTCTTGACCAAGGAGGCAATCAGAAGGCTATCCAGACAATCTGTTATGTATGTTCCAAGAGTCTAAAGTTTTTTTGGAAGGAATGATAAAAAGAAGAGGTCTAAAGGCTTTGACCAGTAAAGTACCAGACCACTAGGTTCAATGCGGTGTCTGAAAAAAATGATCAAGGTCAGCTGAGTTGTGTCCTTTGTTTGTAAACTGCTAAAAAGAAAGATGACGGCTTGTTGTTGTCTTTTTATCACCCCTGGTTAGGTCAGAGCTGCAAGGCTTCCTGGAAGATATAGTTTGTTTATGATTCTCATGGCATATCATTGACCACCAGCTGTGAAAAGGACACTTTACTTATTTTTGTCGATTATGAGACACTTTATCACTCGTACTTCCTCCATAATATGGGCCTGTGATAACTAAAATTAGATTTAAAACATCTTTGGGCAGCAGTACCATGGTAGATTGTATAAGCCTTCAGTAACTTCATTATTTGCAAGATTACTTTATTTTACTTTTGAGACATAGATGTCTCTAGGCATCCCTGATTCAGTAGGTTTATTCTTCAGGGAAAATGCGTCACTGTCATAAACGTTACACAAGACTGAGGATTGCTAAGCTTTTAAATGTCAGCTCAACCGCTGCTGATGCTGTTCATCTGGCTTCTGTTCATATGCAGAGTAGCAGGAACAATTATCTATTTCTGAGTCATACGTTGTTAGATTTTACAAATGAAGCTTTTTTCAGCACAGGTCAATAATAAATACATGAAAATGCAGGACCCTGTGGTTTCAGAGCACAAGATGCAAACTGCGGAAGGGTGGCATGATGTTAGCCCACGTCGATCATCCTCCCACAGGGTCCACAGCTCTGCATCAGGAGCCAGAGACCTCTCCTCCACAAAACACACACACCTCTCTAAAATCTTCCAGTTCAATCAGATCAGAGAATGAAAAACTAATGGTGCGGAAAAAAAGCAACAGCTTTATCCCTTAGTGGATCTACACGCTGGAACAGATGCTGTTGGGGAAACACTGTACAGTATACTAAATTCCTGTTCAGCATGGTTGCCTCCAGTGAAACTGTTCATTCAGCTGTGACTGGCTCCGACAGAAAAGATTTCCCTCAAGGTTAACTGAATGTTTTTCATTACATAAGGAGCTAAAGCCCCTTCCCATTACCATCATTGGTAAAACATTGGAAAAGAAAAAGAACATCCAACAGGGAAGTAAAAAAAAATGCTTTTGTAGATGGCATTAAAGATTTAGAGTTGAAAAACAAAACATTTAACATTAGCAAAAAAATAAGCAGCAGAGGACCAGTCTTTAAGTTTGATTTTATATGCCATGTGCTTAAATTCAAATAAAAGACAGACAGATACAGATAGATAGATAGATAGATAGATAGATAGATAGATAGATAGATAGATAGATAGATAGATAGATAGATAGATA
>JAUZNJ010039511.1:0-10700 GCA_034780135.1 Jordanella pulchra | reverse complement strand
TCTATCTATCTATCTATCTATCTATCTATCTATCTATCTATCTATCTATCTATCTATCTATCTATATACTGTATATACCTCTGCTATTAGTCAAGTCTGACTGAGCTTCTTTGCAACGTGCAAAAGTATCATAACTGAATATTTGCAACTGTTATTGCAGCAAAAGTTGCTTCTACAAATACAGAGTAAGGAGGGCTGAATAAAATGAGACGATGGAGGTGTTTTTATATTTTTATTTTTGACAACAAAGACAAGAATCCTTCTATTTTATTACAGTATTTTACATAATAAATGAAAGCCTCTTGTTGTAACAACAAACAACTGTAAATACGTTAAAGATGTCAAAATAATGTTATAAGCAACCTTGATTAAAATGTACCTTTTTTTTAAATTAGGGGGCCTTATATTGCTAAACACTCACCATCTCCTGCATCTAAACCCAGTGAATTTATTGATTTTTACCTGATAACATTCATGCATTTGACGAGCCTTAATCAATCCATCTTTCTCCAGGAAATCAATGATTTTTTTTAGACTCTGGACAGTCTCCAGAGAAATGCTTCACCCTCCCACATAACCCGGATTAGCCAACCCCAACCTCCCTCTACTGAATAAAATAACATAAAATGGCTGCATTGTTTCAGAGGCTGCTTCAGAGTTTGGAGGAGCTGAAAACACACTAGTTATCACAAAGTCAACAGATGGATAAAACAGTGCTGTGACCAGAAACACAGACACGTCTGACTTTTAGTCTGGGCTTTGTACCTTTTTAAAACAGGGGCATCTAAATATTTTGGAAAGTACTTCATTTTTTTCAGTGCTAGAAGAACTCATTGAAACTCTTTTTATATATTCTCATTTTGATTGAATTAGTCATATTTTCTTTTTGCATCGGCAAAAAACCCTTTAAAAATCAATTCTCCCTTAAAGGAAACATTCAGCACTGCTTGTTATTACACAGAATAGATGTGCGATGGTTGTTCGGATTTTAGCACTCACGTGTAATTATTTTTTTAGTGGTAGATTATATGTGGTACAGAATTAGTTACATTTCTGTCACTAGAAATGTTTATTACTTATAATATTAGGATTTCCAGGGAGATGTTTATTGGTATCCTTTGATCTGTATATAAAGTTTCAGTAAGAATGTTTACCAACTAGTATTTGTACTATAGAGATAGATAATGTATTTGCTGCCTCTTTATAAACATTTCAGCTCTTTTGTTTGAGGATTTGCCACCAACTAACGAGCTACAGTGGGTGCGCTCAGGGTCCAACCTGCATTAGCTCTTTATCAGGGTGGTTTAAAAATCATTGATTGATACATTTGAGTAAAAGGTCTTTGTTTTTAATGTTTTTATACACCGGAAATTAGTTCAATAAAACGGTGAAAAATGCTTTCAATATTTACAACTGATTTCAAGTTTCTATGGTTTTCAACTTGTTTGTTGTTGTTTGCTCTCTGACTATGGGCCTAAAAAGGTTTTATACAGAAACACATCAACTAAAAGTAACATGAAACTCAAATGAAACTCAAATACATAACATAAGGTATATCCATTTAAGAACAAAAATGTTTAGGATCATAATCTGAAAGGACTTTATTAGGTAACAAACATTTAAAAATGAAACGACTTTCAAGATGAGCTCTTAAAAATTCAATTTGCTGTTTTTTCAATGAAAAAATGACAAACATTTACAAAAGTTCTATACTACTTCAAAAGTTATTATCAAAAAATGCAGTACTCGTACTCATACGTAGTCTATTACTAATTTAAGACAAATTTACTCAGTCTTGGTGCTTGCAATGCTACACTTAGAAAAGTATTAAAAAAAACCTCCATGATGTAGGACTTTGACATCTCAGCATGACTGAGGAGAGGTTCAAGTTTAAAAAAACTAATTTTCTCTCTTAGTTGTCTGTGTTGAGTCTCTGTTGTTGTTTCAAAGGTTGGTCGCCATGTGAGAAAGGAGCAGATGTTGCTTCAGACATAGTCTCGTCGATCAAAACCACTCGGGACCATCGATCTAGGCTGAGAGTACATCACCTTTGACGGAGCTCCGTACCTTTTCTCCGGCTTTGGAGGACAGCTGGAGCAGAGGATGCCACCCCCTAATAGAAGGAAAGCAGCAGCGGCCCAGCCCAGGTAAAGAGCAGCACCGATCTCCCGCTTCTGGGCCTCTGGTATGACTGGACTGTAGAACTCCATGATGATAGTATGAGCAGACCAGGACACGGGTATTATCTGGGTGAGTGAAGCCAAAATAAAAGCCCCTCCAGAGGCAATCATCACCCGAGCTTTAGCTGCCTCTTCATCCACGCAATTGGTGCACTTTGCGCCCATGATGGACATCAGGAGCCCCAAAATTCCCAACATGATGGAAATCACCGTTAGGGCACGCGCGGCCTGAAGATCTCCACTTAGTGCCAACATGGAGTCATGGATCTTACATTGCATCTGCCCAGTACTTTGCACCACACAGTTCATCCAAATGCCCTCCCAGGTTGTCTGGGCTGTCACGATGTTCACCCCAATGAACGCGGACACTCTCCACATAGGCAATGCACAGGAAACAATGGCAGAGATCCATCCTAGGAGAGCCAGAGTCACTCCTAGTATCTCTAATCCCAGTGAAGGCATGTCTAAAGGATATGACACACTGATGAGTTTTCAGTATCAGCATCCAGAGAAGGATTTAGTGAGTATTTGGAAAGTTGAACCCCCATATAAGCAGCTTTTTTTGGTGGAATTGGAGGTGGAGCCTCTCGTTTATTGGCCAGACAAGAATTCAAATTCTCTCCTTTCTCTGTCGTTTGAACTGTCGAAAGCTCGGCCTTGGAATGTAAACAGCTTCAGCTTAATCATTCAACATTCTCAGCACCGGTAGCTCTCCCACCTGGTTGGGTGAGGGGGAGTAAACAAGTGACCTGCATCTCTCAGGTTTGGAGTAGTTAAAGCATAACTTAGAAAATAAAGAGCGTTGGGTGAATGATTGAAAGCACAATGCAAAATATGAGCCCCTGCTGCTCCTTCTGCTGCTGATTCTCTTCAGCTCTATGTGATTCAGAAGCACATACAGTAATCTACAATACTGTTTTTTGTTGTCCATCGGAAAATTAGGACTTCATGTTTAAAATTTCATTCAATGTAGATCATAACTGCTTTATTGCTTAGTCAGGAAAGATAATACTCAAAACCACATGAGATGACTGCAAAGGAAATGAAACAAAACTCTGGTAAACACTCAAAGTAGGGTTTAGCAATAGAGCTTAAAAGTTAAAAACTGGCTAAATAAATTACAAGATGCCTAGGACTCTATACTGGTATGTATCTGGAGGATTGCAAGGACAGGTCTTGCAAATAGAAAATGCCAGTGTGTTCAGGGAGGCGGAAGCTGATGAAACTCTGTGTGGACATAGTTGGGGGATGGTCTCATCACTTTCCCCTTTGCATGTGAACTTTATTTGTGCACTACTTTCAAAAATACTCTATAAAGATCAATGTAGTTTTTTTGCTTCGCAAAATAGATAATTAATGTGATTATCACTTAGTGTGAGGTCTCCGATCTTCTTGTTGTTTTGTCCTGTGTTGTCTGGTTTCCACTCCATGAATCAGCAACCAGTACATAGTTTGCCCTATGACCACTTAAGATTGCAACCAGCATTCCCACCTCAACCCTCCCATGGATAACCAGGTATATACAGACCTAGGATGGATGTTATAAAGCTATTAGCAACATATCTTTAAGGCAGAGGATTGTAGGCTAGCAAAATATCAAAAGACCACGTACTAATTCAAACATTTTCACCCTGAGTATCTATTGATTTTTTTCCACCACAGTCTATTTATTCAATATCAGCTGATTTGCTCCCTTGTGTTTGTGGGTTATATCAGCACAAGTGCTTACACATGGACAAAATTCTTGGTACCCCTGGTTTAATAAAACAAAATACATAATAATAACATAAATATTTTGAATTTGAATTTTGAATTTTTATTGCTGATAAATTAAATGAAAAGGATCAAATGAAAGCCAGACATTGCTGAATGAATAAAAAAAAAACGTATAAAACAGGCCTGGGCAAAAATGTTGGTGCTAATAGAAAAAACAGAAAATAATGTGAACAAAGTGTGTCCGCTAATTAGCATCACAGATGTCTAAAACCTTGTAAGCAGTCAGTGGGCTAATATAGAGAGCTACAAGTAGTCAAGGCAGAGATATTATTGTGTGTTGGGTTGCAGCACAGTTCTGTGCGCAGTGTTTACAAACCCATAGAAGTGCTGTACGTGTTTATACTTGACACAGACGTAGGTGCAGTAATTGCACAGACCACAGAGGGGCTGTGATCAACATAACAAATGGAAATGCTGAAAGAGAAGAAACAGTTGACATCTCACTTCTAATATGAACAAGCTCAGTATTGTCTATTCAAGGATAAATGATTATTGAGGAATAATAGGTGTGTTTATGCCAGCTACACAGAAATCGATGGTATAAAAACAGTAGGTTTACCTGCTCCATACAGGGAGATGTGACAATGGGGAAAGTTGCCTGCCTGTGGAGACCATATAGATCTTTCTTTTCAATAACAGATTAAAAAAGGGGTTTTACTCAATAACAGCTGATTGCACTATATAGTGTTGCTAGTTATTTAGACTTTATATATGCAGTTGGTGATAGAATCAGAAACCAAAATCTTAGCTTGTACTCACAAGTGGGGTCTATAACCCCTTCTGGGACATTTGTTAGCAGTACAGGAAAACTTGTTCTTGGAGGGCTGCTTTGAATCCACCCATTTGGAATGAGGCTGGCCTCTGAGCACAGTCCATCCAGGAAGGCATGATTGCGCGCACATCCTTTTGCCATGTTCAATACTTAAGTATAAACCAGGCATCGCTGTACTGTTTGGTGACATGGTGTGTACCACACTCAACATGGACCAGAGCAAGCGCAGGAAAGAGTTGTCCCTGCGAATTGGAAAGCAATTACAGACAAGTATGTTAAAGATAAAGGGTATAAGATCCTCTCTAAGCAGCTTGATGATCTTGTGACTACAGCGGCACATATTCAGAAATTTCAGATCAGTGGAACTCTAACCAACCTCACTGGACATGGCCACAGGATGAAAACTGATAACAATTCAGAGAGATTGATAAAACGAATGGGAACAAAAAAGCCCAGAAAAACTCATAAAGAGATTGAAGGTGAACTTTAACATCAAGGTCAAATTAGACCATATGTCGCTGTTTGAGCCAAAGTGGACTTAATTGGAGAAGACTAAGGGGGACAATATTGTTGAAAACAAATCATAAAAAATGCACACTAATTTGCCAAACCACATGTTGACAAGTCACAAACCTTCTGGGAGAATGTCCTATAAACAGATGACACAAAAATGTAATTTGTTGCCAAGGCACTTCAGCTCTATGTTCAAAAAATGAAGCATATCAAGAAAAGAACACTGTCCCTACTGTGAAACATAGATGAGTGTCTGGGCTGCTGTGCTTATCTGGTACCGGGGGTTTTGAATCTCTTCAGTTTACAATGAAATTTCAAGACTATCAAGAGATTCTAGTGAAAAATATGCTCCCCCTGTGGCCTTCAACTATTCCAAAACACACAGGAAAACATTGGACTGTTCTGAAGTGGCCTCCTATGAGCCCCAACCTAAATACTGAGCATTTTTGAAAGAAGCTGAAACATGTTGTCTACAAAAGGCAGTGATTTTTCTCGAAAGGTTTTGCAACAAAACATTAAGTAACGGGTACCATCGTTTTTGTCCAGGTCTGTTTCATTTGTTCATTTTTTAATCCTTCGAAAGAAGCGCGGTTTAAAAGCAATTTTTGATTTACATTTTGTCCTTTTCATAGAATTTTCGTTTATCATTACTTTTATCATATTCAATATATTTCTGTAACCATTATCTTTTTTCTTCCATGAAACAAGGTTTACCAACAATTTTGTCCACGTGTTTATCATGATGACCATTTACTGTAATTTGGGCAGTGTTTTAGACTGCCATAAGGAAAAAATCCCCAAATTATACCTGTCAAATAAACCACTGACCAGTTTTCCAAATCCTCACCTGTGGTCATGAGATATGGTTTATGAACAAACCAAGATCTCACTCACAATGAGCTTTCTTTATATTGCTGCTAAATTGAGCCTTGGAGATGTAGCCTTGGAATGTATTTTTGGGGGGAGCTCAAAGTAGAATTGTAGAATAGAGTCAATGAAGGACGTCTTCTTGACAAAAGTAACCCTTTATCACAATATCATAGTATTTTACTCAATGATATATGTAAAAGGTAAATAGCTATAATAATTTACAGCCACATCACTACTGTTCACAAACAAAAGCCTTTACCTACTACACAGCTTTGTCTCATATATTAGAGTACATGCACTGCCAACATTAGCTAGTATAATTTATCAATCTCGGTATACAATTCAATGACATAAAAAGGTAAATGGTAGAAGAAGTGAATGTTTTTGCCCTAATCTACAACTAGTTATCTCTTTTACTGAGCCTTCAAGATCACACTGAACTGTATCCCGCCCCCACTCTGAAATCAGATCATGGTCTTGATAAGAAGCGTACAATCTGACATACTCAGTGCATTTCATGCACAGTGTATGAAAACCACCCAAAAAAGAGAATGGGTTTTTACAGGAAATATGAGTGGAAGAAAAATCTGGGGCACAGAAAATCTGTGGCCTCCATCCCAGAAGCTCTGTTTCTAAACTTTTACAGCTGTTAAAATTCTCCTCATCTAAGAAGACTATGAGAAAATTGTCCCTCCTCTTTGTGCTTCTCACACACCTGTGGTCTTATTATCTTTCTAGATATCATTGGCCTCAATCTCATGACTTGCAGGAAGCCAAATACAGCAGTCAGTTCCTCTTCTTAAATTAAACTGTTGCTTCTGTTTTACCTTAATTTCTTGAGATATATTTTTTGTTGTTCCTTCTTATATTCCTATGTTTATATTTCTAAGTCTCCTTAGAAGGTTGAAGTAAACAGTATCAAACTGATCAATGGACTCTTTGTGAGTTATTTTGGACTCAGTTACAGTCCAAATTACATCCCCCCCTCCAAACAGATGGAGACCTCTCTTTCTTATTGAGTTTCGCCTCACAAATGGAGGACAGGTCACAAAGGACAGAAAGCGCTCTTCAGAAACAAGTCCCCCATTGTTTCTTACCTGCACTTACGCTGAAATGAAACACCTCATTATGGCATGCGGAGGATCTGCTCTTATTGGTCAGACACTGCTGACCAATAGACCTGGCTTGTATCCAGCTTTGCATACCAAAGAAATTTTGTAGGATGAAAGACTCATAGCTCTACTGCAGAAATCCATTTTAATCACAATTTAGTCTTTAAAATTTTTTTATTCTCCATCTAAAAAAAACTGCATACATTTCAGTAATATAATGTACAAATGCTTAATGATGTTTCTTTTCCCATTTTATGAAAAAATCTTCACCCAAACTGTTAGAATACAAAAAGGAGAATATTTTTTGCCACATGCTTTGCTCTCTATTATCTACAGAAGTTCTAACATTTTCAGTCCTGAAGAGATGTTCAAACATAGTCTCTCCTAGTGTATCCACTGACGGAAATATTTTTGACTGCTGAGTAGTCCACCCTGGAAGGTGCAGAGTCGCCGCCACTTGGAGATACCAATAATTTAGAAGGACAGGAGCAGCAAAGCAGGGCCCCCCCAAGAATTAACAAAACAGAGGCGGCCCAACCAAAGTATAGAGCATTTCCAAATTCCCTCTTCCCCGTCTCCTCCAGCATTGGGTTGTAAAAGCCCAGCACAATGGCATGAGCCGTCCACGAGACGGCCACCAGCATCAGTAGTCCAGCAACGATGAAAGTCCCTCCAGCAGCCACCACAAGGCAGGGTTTGCTGCCTACATCCTGGCTGCAGTTGGTGCACTTGGCACCAGCCACTGACAGACAGATCCCCACAATGGACAGAACCATAGAGACGATGACCAAGGCTCGAGCCGCCTGCAGATCTGCTGGAAGCCCCAACATGGATTCATGCACCCTGCAGTGCATCTGACCTGTGCTCTGCACCGAACAGTTCATCCACAAGCCTTCCCAGATCACTTGGGAGATCACAATATTCTGTCCGATAAAAGCTGCCACCCTCCACATGGGCAGGCCGCAGGCCACCATCACCCCCAGCCAGCCAGCCACAGCCAGGGTCATCCCAAGAATCTCCAAGCCTGCAGAGTACATCGTAGGAGCTAGAGACAAAGCCAACGGATATCTTCTCTGAGGTATCTATGGGATAGAAGGCCTTCTGTGTCCGAATATCCGAGATGAAGGCGATATTAGATCTCTGAGCCTGAAAGTCCTGGCTAAGACTTTCAGTAAGGAGGGAGAAACAGATTCCTTATACAGCTTTGACGAGCGAAGGTGGAGTCAGCTTAAGGTGGCATCAGGCTTACTTTAAAACTATGTCCTCAGTTGAAAAAGACCGCATTACTGTGCTAGTGCTTGTTTGCTTTCTGCATTTTCATAGCAGGTTTGATAGGATTAAAAAGCTCTTGCATTAGCAGCTGAAGAAGAAGTTAGTTTTGCCATAAATCTAAATTACAACTTTATATGCATAGTGGATAAAAGGATTTTATACTTTCTTATAAAATGTTTAAATTAAGGTTTAAATTCAAAGTTTAAATTTGTTAAGACACACTATTTAATTGGATTTAGATCATGTATGGCCTTAATTAGAATACTTTTATCATCCTATACATAAAACTATTCTGCATGAAAAAGGGAAAAATAAAGGCCATCTTTTTCTAGCTGGTTAGCCCTACAATCCTCACTAATGGGGGGAAATCCTCAAGGTAATACGAAAACCAAAGGTTCTTCTGCTTTTTACAATAATGTTCTTAAACTTTTGCACTCAAACAACTGGAAAATATGAACAAGATGAAGCAATTCCACAAAAACAAAATAACTTTGGATGAAATAGGCAAAGTGAAAAGATGTATGCATGGCTGGAAGAGTCTGCAGCTCATATCATTATCCAAGTCAAAGTGTCAGTTTTTACTATTTTCCCATAAACAGATCAAACAAACACCAAACCTTTGGAAATATCTCCTGAATTATTATTTTACATTGTCATTAACTGAATCTTTAAGGTTTCCTAACCAAGTAAGGAGCTTTTTGTCATTAAAGATTCTCAACTTATTAACAAAGGTCATCTGGGGTCAGTGGTCAGGTCAGGCTCAGCATCTTTGCTTTCATTGTGTTATACCCAAATGCAAACAGAAACACATACCTACCCTTCTTCCCCCGACACACACGCATGCACACACACACTCAAATAAACGCAGCACAGTTCTACATTACTTTATTGTCTACTTTCTGATTTTAAAAGCAACACTTCTGATGTAAAGTAAAAGCATTTCGGGGTTCTAAAACAAACACTTTTAAATCGTTACTCTTTCGTGAACAAGAGCATTGTGAATAAAGGCACATAATACATGGTTTCACAGGTAGGGGGAGCCAGGTTTGCTGTGAATGGGATGTTGATTTATCTACAATGTCAAAGCAGCATATTATTTGAATAGAACAGAATAGAACAGGAGTTTCCTTAATTTTATAACAGCAGTCTGGATTTTCCATTACATCATTTAAGGTAGAGACTCCAGACATGTCCTGTTAAAATGCCACTTAATTTGTTATGTAAAAAATGCAATGACAATAAAGAATTTTAGAGTTATTTGCACCTTTATATGATATGTTTAATTCATCTCAGTGTATTTATGTAGCCCTAACTCAAAACAAATATTATCTTACGATACTTTACAAAATCCAAATTCAATCAATTAATACAGAAAGAATAATTACATAGTTTCATGTCTTTATCAAAGGAAACTCCGTCAGATTCCACCAAGTCTTGACATCCAGCAAAACTCCTCTTTAACAGGAATAAAGCACCTACAGAGCCTGTGCAGCATGTGCAGTCATCTATCATGACTGACTGTATGTTAGAAGAAAGAGCAAAAATACAAAAGAAACCCACAGAAGTACTGATCCAGGAGTGCTTTCTATGTGTGAGAAAAGTAAAAGTAAGGTGCTTTGAATATCAATGTAGACTCTTTGAAATTAAACAACAGATCTTAGGAAGGATGTAAAAAACAACAAAAGCCACAATATTTTGTCAACAAGTGTGTAAACCTATATTTTTTTTTGGCTTATCTTTTAACTCTATCTCAACTTTTAGCCTTTTTAACATATGTTATAAAATATAAATCACCTAAAGGACAATGACATTCTTTTAGCTCTACTAGCAGAATTTTCACAACTTCTGCACATTTGCACGTTTTTAGAGAGATACTAACTTAACTTTCTTGCAACATTTGATCTCAGTATGTGTCATGAAAATAAAAACAAAATATGTTATACATACTATTTCACATTAAAGACAGTTATCAATACTTTAATAAAGGACAATGGTGGAAAGAGGCTGATTTTAACAGTGAATGAGCTATTGATTCTCCGGTTGACTCTGTTTGTTTTTTTTTTCTACAAGTGACAACAGGCTTGGTTAGAATTTCCCTAAACTTTGTGTATGAATGTATCACAAAAACAATAACAAGAGAACACCCTGCCCACAGTTGAATATGGTGGTGGCTTTGTTATACCGTGGGTTTCTCTTCTGCAAAGG
>JAUZNJ010039510.1:0-10702 GCA_034780135.1 Jordanella pulchra | reverse complement strand
TATGCCTCGCGTAAGTCCAGTGCTACCGGTGTTAAAACTTCGATTCTGTTTTGCCGTGCTGCCTGATCTGAGGACATCTTCTGTTTATGTATTTGGACTCATAATTCATTAAACATCTTGATCTTCACAACAACCTGGTTCTGCCTCTGCCTTCAGCTGCAAGCTCTGATGTCCTGGACAGTGATTGGATTATATAGAGGCATGAAGCTACGCGAGAGATTTGTTGGAGATCAGAATCACAGATTGAATTTGCGCCTCAGCTTATTTTAAACTGTCAAATTCGTTTTTTATGCTTATAGAAGATTTTAGATGTAGGACAATAAAAAATGTGAGTTTTTTAATTCTGCAAATCCAATTTTTATTTTTATGAAATACATTTTTATACGGTGGCACCAACCATTTCTTTTGACAGATTCAACACATCAATAACTAAATAATTACATGCATCCAGTTATTAAAACAGTTTTCTTCATCTGCAAAAACAAGTGCCTTTGCAAGTCGTTTGAATAAACATCATTAAGAAAGAAAAACACTGTGTGTAAAAAAGCAGCATAACAGGAAAAAAGTCTTCTTTTTAAATGGGCTTTTGGGGTGAACACACCATTGTGTCTCATAAACAAACCATCAAATTTAAAAAAACATTAAAACCTGGTGTACACCTGAAAAATAAACATAACCTAAGTGATTTTTTTTTTTTCTTAAATCTGCATCAGACATTCATTCAAGCCGATGACTGACTTTTGTCACCCGTTTTTGTCCATAAGAAAAACACATTTATATGTCAATCTCTTTGAAATATCTGATTCTGCACAGTATATTATATTATTGAAAAGTCTCACTCCTCGCTGCTACTTATTTAAATATGCCTTACGTCAGGATCATGTTTCTTGATATTAATATAGTCTTCAACACCATGAACCCAGACCTTCTCTAAGAGACTCACCCAGCACACAGTGTTAGCCTCTACCTTTCAGTGAGTCCCCAGTTGTCTGACTGACCAGCAAACAGTGACTGAGACTGGGAAGCCTTTTTCCTACTAAAATTTTCCCAGTAATGGGAACAGCAGATTAATAAGTACAACCTATTACAGGCGTTAGTAGTTATCATCTATACAACCGTCATTAAATATTGCTCTGTACTAAAGAAATCTTATTAATAAAAAGAAGTAGCAGTGAATTAAAATAACAACTTTATTGTCTATCCACATGTGAATTAGTGTCTCTTCATTACTGCTTTAAATGAAAATTGAATGCAAATTGCTGTGGGGACGAGTATACTGTGTATTACCAATTAAGGTTTTATTTTCTATGATGAAAATCCTATCAATGGCACCCCTTACTTTAGCCTACCCCCTGTTCTACTTCTCAGACTCTCAAATTTAACCTCAAGTCTCAAACTTTTCCCTGATTGCGGCAAATCACTGAAAGTTGTTATCGTTTAGGCCACCCGGTGAGAGCAGCTGCTTGGCTGTTGAGTTAATCCGTGATGCTTATGCAAATAAACGCCCTTTTGAAAGGTTCTTCACAAATATGATGTTATTTAGGCTGCCAATCACTGTTTATATGATTGCGCCATTATGTGCACTTGTGAGAAATTTGATAAATGACACCTCCAATCGACAGCAGATTGAGAGAAAAAGAAATTCTCTACACCAGAAACTTTGTGCTTTATTTTTTTTTTAAATAACTTATTAAACTTTTATTTTTTGCCATTTTTATTATTATACTGAACTACTTCTAGCTTAAAGGTAAAGTTAACTAAAAACTGCATAAAAAATCTTTAAAAGTGTGTGGTTTTTTTTTTACATGGAAGAGTAGCCAAAAATAGTAATTGTTGAAGGAGACGAGTTTAAAAATTCAGTTGCTAATAAACTGAAAGCGAAGTGAAAGTGAATAAAGAAAAAAGACGAGTTTAATGATAAAGAACAATCCTATTTCTGACATGAAATCAGAAATAAACTTTCAGTTTAAGTTAGGTGCAGTTACCAAAGCTATTTCTCATTGCAAAATAAGAGAATAATACGGAAAGTTTATTTTTTTAGTTTAGCTTTCTAAACTTAGATATCTTCATTAAGTTCCCCAGCATTTCCCTAGTATATTTTGAATTGTATGACTTTGGTCAAATGATCTGGGTATCCATTTACAAGCTTCTTTAGAATCATTGACTAACTGGAACATCTATTTTTGTCCAAGTTAATTCCTTTTCTGATTTTCCCAGGTTTGTAGTATTCCCAATTCTTTTTTCTTATTTACTAATATTAGTAATATTTACTGTCACAATGGCCAAAAATCAGCGTTGAATCTTTCAAAGTTTTTTGCTTTTGTTCTGGTGTTAATACACATATTTTGCACCAAAACATGTACTCTCTTAGATTTATAAATGTTATTGTGCCACTTTATAGGAAGATTATGAATATATTAAGTAACTAGGAATGGAAGTTATTACTAATCAATAGGTCAATCAGAATCGAGGGTAAAATCAACAAATGATCATTATTTAAATTATTATAACTGTAATTTGCTTAATACCTTTTACTCTAGGTGGGGCTCCTAGACAAGGCTGTTAAGATCTACAGGGGTTGGACAATGAAACTGCTCGCCTTACACAGCCATAGGCCATTGGCAAAAGAAGTTGAATCGGTAGCAGCCCCCTATATACCCTCTGTTGCAGGATGTGACGTCAGAAGGGAGTCACTTTCATTACATTCCTGACATTTGATCTCAACAATGTTATCTCAAAATTGTACTCATACTCATCGTCTCTAGCTTTTTGGGACCCGGCTGCAGAGGCCGAAGCCTCAGCAGAGAATTCTAGACTTCTCTTTTCCCAGAAACTTTGTCCAGCTGTGCTAGCCCTATAGACATCCATAGGCCAGAAGAGAGAGCTCCATCGTGCCTTGGGCGGTCCCCTGGACTTTCTTCAGGGGACAGGGTATGTGGTGGGTGGAACCGGACTCTACACTATGGCACCCTGATATAAGTGAGGTCGCACCTCCTCCACACCGAGCAAAATCACGTCACCCCATTTTCTTGTCATCATAAGTGCCGCTCTTTGTCCAGCTCATCATCCAAAGCATCTTTGTTTTGGGAGATCCTACCAGAGGCCTTTAAGCCTGTGACAACATAGCTCCGGGGATCGTCCATGCACTAAAACCCCTCCACCACATTGTCTGCATAATCACTTGGACATATAAACGTTGCGCTTTAGGCATAGAGAGATTATAGTTAACAATAAAATCCTAACAGATTTTTATAAATATTTCTTTATGTCATACATTGAAACAGGCTTTTTGAGCTTCCCTTAAAATATATTTACGGGTGTGCCTCCACTTCACCCATATAATTAGGAGCGTAGAAAGCCATGACATCACTGGAAGATCCCAGGTTTGATTTGTTGCTGCCAAAGAATTACATCAGAAAGGGATATCAGCTCATCAAATAAATCACATTAAATGGCCTTTGACCACCACTAAGCCCATTAACGGATATATTTTTACAGTCATTCTCCATCAAACGTTTGTCTACAGCAGCAAATGAACTTATGGCATAGACCTGACTTTTGATATGTTAAAGGTGGTTTTCTATGATACTTGAAAATACTGAAATATGGGTCCTGGCTTTTTATACTTTTTGGTTTTTATACTCCTTTTGTTTTTTGTTGTTTGTACTGGGAATGATTATATTTTAAAGTGGAACAGCTGAGTATTTTTTCTTAGGTGTTTCTTCTTTGTGTTGGAATGAAAGGAACAAAAATACAACCTAGTTTAATTAGTACCACAAGACAAAATTTGAAAACATTTGAACAAGTTCTAAGGGTATGAACAAGTTAAGTTACACCTTGTTAAAGAAGTCACTTGGGTTATATGCACCTAACATTTTAAAGGAATAACCTATAAAGCTTGAATGCAATTCATCAGCTAATGAGTAAACTATTGAGCACAATTATTGATTAGATTGACAAAGTTGAATCTAGTATTATTATGATACAAGCACAAATATAAGCTATGCGTGTTTTTACCTTATTGTCTTTTCTGATTGAATGCCTAGTCTGCAGGCAGGCCCAGGTGTATCTTCTAATGTTGTAAAGATTCATCATTTGGCAGGCTTTTACAAAGGCTACAAGGTTGCCAGAGCCATCCACGCTTAACATCATCTGTCATTGTGTGATATTAGTTGTTAGCAGTTTGCTTAACTGATTTGCTTTAATGCATTATATTGATGACCTCAACCATTTGAGCTCAACGCCCCTAGGCTTTTTTCATTTTATTTTAGGTACTACAGTATGTTAAAATTAGCCATTTTCCACTTGCTAACCCCCAAACTCTCAAATTTGCTTAAGAAGATGGAAGAAGGGACTTTTTCCATCAAAGTAAGCATTTTCCAAAAAAAGATTTGAGTCACAAATGCATGCCTTCCCTGCCACCTCTGTGCAACCATGCTTCTCTTTACAAAAACAGAAAGATCTCTTGCTCCATTTTCAATCTTGACTTAATTGTCTAAAAGTACATTATTTAGGTCTGACCATATACAAATTCAATTCATTCGCCTTCCCTACACAAACTATGTGTGAACATTACGATGTCCACCTCTTTAACAAAGTGCATAAATGTAAGGATGAAAGATTTTAGATCCATTTAGTTGGGTTCAGAAATTTGTTGTGACATCACTGTCTTTATGTATCTGCATCTTCCTATACATTAAAATGTGTAAATAAAAGTTTTATGTTGTTTACATGCGGGCCCCTAAGTGAAAAATAAATATTAGCTGAAAAACTTAGAAAGTAGGTCAGGCTGACTTCAGTAGGAGCTACTGAAAATATTCAGTAAATCTACATCCCTCTTAACAGAACATCTACAACCAGAGATGTTTTGGATTTTCTTTTTTATTTGAGACACTTTCATTATTTCTGTAGCAATACTATCTTTATGAAGTATAACAAATACATTTAGATGGAATTTTTTTACATTTTTTTAAATTACTGACAGTCTCATTTATCTTTTCAAATTCTGAATGCTACAGTATTGAATGTTTTTGCATGCAATGCAAGAGACTAATGTATGCATCTTCATTGAAACACAAAGCAGGTAAGCAATAATGTTAAAGATGTATTACAAAGGGAATAGTCGCGGACCTCTAGTTTGTCTAGGAAATTAGTTGTGCTTCTAAATTAAATAGCATCATTGTGTTAAGGACAATATGCTAACATTGATTAAGTTATTAAAAAATAACATCAGAGTAGTTTACATTTAATCTTGTAGTCTTGTAGTTTTGTATTAAGGCGGTTTTTTCACTTTTGTTGTCCCAGAGTCTAACATGTCTTTTGGATATATTGTATTTCTCTATCAGTAAAACAAAACAAAACAAAACAGAAAAAAAAACCTAAGGAAATATAAATTTCTGTAATGAAAAGCAATTGTACGCAATAGAGACACTTTGCTGCACTGCTTTTACTTCACTGACTGTAGATTTTTACACAAAATCTGTTAACATTTGGTTTGTGTTTATTCTCTTTACCACTGTTCATAAATATCAAATGTCTAGTTATGTCTCTGTTTTACAGGTTAAATACATCTATTGAGCGCTATTGCCAGTATTCCCATGCAGCTACTATTATCATATGGCTATCCTACCTTGCATGCCATACAGTATGTGGTTTTGTCTGGATTCTTGCTGGCCTGTGTGATTGTTGTTTTTCCACATGCATTTTGTTACCTCAGTAGGTAAACTTCTAAACAAACTTTAAACACAGAGGAAAAATTAACAACTGGTCATGGTGGTTGACAAAGCTATATGCAGAATTTCAAAACAGAATATAAAAAACAAGAAGGAGGAAAAAAAAAAGAATAACATCCTTCCTTTGGACCATCCTCTGATATAAATCTATTTAAAAGGATTTGTGGATGGATGGCATAGGAGGTGTACATTTTAGAAAAAAAGGTTCATTTTCCTTAAAATGTCAAAATGTGTTCTTAAATCTATTTTAATTGTCATTCCTCAGTTATGGTAAACCCAAAAAGGCTTTCTTTCTTTAAACTTGGCAGGATTATTGTTGTGCTCAAACCATGCCTTTTGCAAAGTACTACCACTTTTATGTTAGACACAGTAAGACAGTCTTTTATGAAATCCTTTAATGATCCTTTAAAGGGTTTGGGTGAAAAATTGAAGTGGTTGGCTTAATGTAACCTTAGCTTAGTGAGAAACCCAATTGAGGCTTTTGATGCTTGTCATGAAGCCATCTCTACTATACAAGCAATTCCCTCACCCACCGTCTGAAAACATTTGCATCAAAGGGGTGTTGGCTTTTGGCCTTTTAATCAGCTGATGCCTGAATAAGTATGAACATTACTTTCAGTAAATTGCAGATTATATTTTGGTCTCTAGCTTCAGTTACATATCTTGCATTTTAATGCTACATTGTTAAACCAGCAGCATGTGATTCAAACCCTTGCAGCTTTTTCGCCAGCCTTATAATTATGATCAAATGTGTTCTTTGAATTATATGTTGGCTCAATCAAATTCTTTAGTTTGCTCCCTCTGCATTTTGGTCCTGATCCACTCACTTGATAATACCATGGGATAGTTTTCATTTCTGAGAAGACAGATGGCAGCCCTAGAATTTGATTAACAACTCAAATTATTTTGCCACACTTCAAAGATGTCTCAGTGTCCCCAGGCCAATGCAGTGACAGATTTTCATTAATGATATTTATTGTCTGCAACGACTAATCTAGTAACAACTTCACCACAATTAAATTGTGCTAAATTTCAGGTCTTATCCTCTTTGTTTGCTCTATGAAAAACTTTTCCACTGCTTTTCCAAAGCCTTTTTTAGATTAATGTCCTTCATGTACTGCAACTAATGGAGTGGGAGATTGGTGATCACTAAATGTGAGATGCTCCAATCAAGTTTAGAGCTTTCTAAGCCATTCTGCTGATTCTTCTAAAGCCATAAAAGCTTTTGGTTTATCTCCCCTCGTCCATCTTTTCCTGACCTGCCTTCACCGCCAGGTGTCAGAATGAAGTTTGGAGATTTACAGTGCAGGTCAAAGTGCAGAAGTAAAAAAAAATAAATAAATAAAGAAGACACTGATGTAACTGTTGTTTGGAACATTAATTCCCCTTGTTTCTTAATGGATGTGAAATAAATCTGTCTTTGATAAGGAAATTGCATTTACATGTAGATTTTTGTTTAAACTTGAACAGATCTTCCAAACGCTTAAATGTGTGGGGCGTGCCACTTCCCTTTTACCAAGCACTTACCAAAGGCAGCCGTTAGTCATAGTCATTTACAAATTTAAGGCTCACTTAGAAGCACAGCATGAAGCCCTCTAAAAGAATGGAAACTGATTCAGCTGTTAGTTGCCAAGACGGACTGCAAAACAACCACAATAATTGTTGTCTCAATGGCAAGTGCTGTCATAACTAATAACAATCAGTGTGTTTTATTCACAACTCTGTACAGGGAGGGGTTTTTAGTGATCATGGGGGGGAATGCACAGCCTTATATTTAATTTTTCAAGAGAATGTAAGTAAGGATGTTGGAAAACACAGGGCTATCTGGGTATTATAACAAAGCCAGAACATTTTTTTTCCAGTGTAATACAGTGGTATAGGTCAGGTGAACAGCACAAAGATGTAGAGAGTTTTTATTGAGCAAAGCTCTAAAGTCAAAAAAAAGTCTGTTTCTTCAGCAAACACATAATTGTTTTAAAATTTTGAAAATCTATAATATTTATTAATTTATTTGCATTTTCTTTTTTCCCCCAAAGAAATGTGTATATGATGCAGAACTACACATCAAAGTGGTATTCACACTTCTGGGTAATCATTTGATATTTATTCAAAGAAAACTTTTATTAAAATGTTATATTTAGTGATTGAACCAATATCCTTTAATCTGACTTTTGTCATAAATATTATCGGTTACACTTTACAAAAGCCATCATAACCATCATTTATTAGTGGTAAACAGATCATTTATTAATAAATAAAAAATAGTTTAATGATGTTTGATAATCATTCATAAACTGAATTTAAACCATTGATAAAAGGTAAAAACACAATTTATTAAGGTATTAAGCCCATTGATGTTTGGGTAAGTACAACCTTAAAGGGCAATTTAAATTAAAAGTAAAGGCTAGGCCCAGGTCTTAATTCCTCTGACGTTATGGTTGGGATGAACCAGAATAGCAGGTAAATAAGATCTATTTACCTTTTATAAAGGGTTTAGATGCATGTTATAAATGATTATCAGACATTAATGAACAATCTGTTTATGATTAATACAGGGTCTCTTTACCGTTTACAAATGAGTGTTATTATGTTACCATGTTAGTACCTGAACATTTTGTATTCAACTGTACAAAGACAATTCATGTGAAAGAAAGAAGACATTTCTTTTCTAAACAAATTCTGCATTCATAATTATGGGTTGGTCACATTATCCTATGTCTATATCCTGATAGTAAGTATCTATGAAACAATATGAAGGATCTATTCTTTTGTTAATTTATTTTATGTGAAACACTGATGACTGTGTTTGGTTAGCATACCCAGAAGGTTGCCACTGCAAATCTCCTGCTATTTCCGTTTGGCCCTAGTCCATATAAACCCAGAAATGTGATTGTGTAGATTTGAGTATGTGTGTTCATTAATGTCTCTCTTTTGTGCGTTTGTGGTGTCCCAGTGATGGTCTGTTGAGTTGTTTGTAGCGTAGTTCGTCTCATGCCTAGTGGGATATCTGACCCCCCCCCCCCCCATCTCACCCTGGACAGGATTAAGCAGGTGCATAAAATGCATTGGTCTTCATTCCTATTGAAGATATGGTCACAAATAAACTAAATGGTTTTGCGTTAGTATGAACCTTGCTGAATATAACAGACAAACATCTTTACATCTAAAGCATCAGAGTTTTTCTATATCCTTCCGACTGTAGTTAGGTTTCTCAGCGAGCACTGACATACTTTCAGAAGCTGCAAAGCCTCGTGTCTCTCGATCCTCTGATGGATATTTTAATACAATCAAGGATGAGGCACAGCAGATAAGCCTGTTTGTGTAAGTCTGAAAAAGTATCGGCTCCAGCTGTCTACCTATTTTATGTGTAGCACCCAGGACAAGCATTACATCATTGCAATCAATCAAATCTGACATGCTTTCACTCAAAATGAAGTCAAGTCCTTGGATGGCTTTAATAATGTCATGCACTGGTGTGGAAGTCAACAGGATACTTAGCATTGAGGTAAAGTATAGCTTTTAGTCAGCATTGGATATGCTCTACATTTGGTCAAATATTTCAGCAATACCATAGAATAGAATCTCTCAAAATAACATGACTAGTTCTAAAACAGCCCTCTGGTTTGTTGTTTGCAGATTTTTGATATTTTGCACAAATTAATGACATTAACTGTTAATCTCTGCTACTTAAATGCAGTGATGTTATTTTGTGGACTGAGACTTTTGTTGTAGAAAATCAAACAAATTTGTAAAAAAAAAAAAAAAACATAAACTACCATAACTGTTGTTTGCCATCATTGAGCAGTCTCCAGCAGTCTATGGTTGAAAAGGCGGGGTAAGCCTTAGGCAGGTTGCCTTTCTATTGCAGGGCAAGGACATATAACCATGCACACACACACCTAAGGGGAATTTAGATACACTAATTAACCCTACAGTCATGTCGTTAGACTCAGATTTGCTGGATTACGCAGGAAGAACCCGCACACACCTGGGGAGAACATGCAAACTTCATTAAAACCCCAGGCCAGGAATCCAACCTAGGACCTTGCTGCACTACATGTGTCGCAGGATTTTAATTTATTCCTAGCCATGCTATCAAATATTGGGTCGCACTGAATTGTTGCTGTCGCTGGTCTCAAGATCTGTGTGTAATAAGGGTGTTTTTTTTTTCATAAAACACTTGTGATCCCCAGCAGCCCCAGCGTAGCTAAGAGAGAGCTCACGTTAAAGCAGTGCTGCCTGCATTCCTGTTAACCTCGCTGGGCAGGGATTGATAGGCTGCCATTGTCACCAGACCTGTTCTCATCACAGATTAAACCTTGAGGTTGCATACGGGTAATTACCCAGAATCCTTAGTCATCAGGCTATGTAAATCTCTTGCCGGCTCATTAGCACGGCTTATTTGAAGAACACTTTTACTCCCCAACCCTCTTTTTTCCCCTCAGCTTCTCTGCCAAACTTTGCACCTTTGTGCTTAGCTTTGCAGAGCTGATTATTTCCCTTGAGTGAAAGAAAAATTCCAAGAATAGCAAAGATGAGGCAAAGGCCCTGAAAAAAACGCAGGATGGTTCAACAAATCCATTTGGTACACCCTTTTTGTTTTTACAAAACTAAGAAACATAGTTTAGCATTTCCCTTTAAGGGGAAAGCTAGGAATACTAGTATTTGAATAGGGGTGGATACAATTTCTCTGGTGTTTGCCATAATACCCTCCAAAAGTAAAAAAAAAAATGTTAGTTTTAGATGCTTAAATATTATGGTTGAGGAGGCAAATCATTTTTTGATGTTTGTTCTGGTTGCGGTGTGGCAATATTATCTAAAGACCTTGAAATTATAGGACTAAAGTCTTTTATTTCAACTTTGTCCTTACATGGCTAAGGAGATTCAAAAATAGGATACAGTGGGGAAAATAAGTATTTAGTCAGTCACCAATTGTGCAAGTTCTCCCACTTAAAAAGATGAGAGAGGCC
>JAUZNJ010039509.1:0-10703 GCA_034780135.1 Jordanella pulchra | reverse complement strand
TATATTATACATATATATATTTATTTATTTCCAGTGTAAAAGAAAATACAGTAAAAAGTGGAAGCTGTTTAGTAATATAATATTGACACACAGACATTGCTATGTTGTTTACGCTCCAGTGCATTCTGGGTAATTGATGTAAGCTACGTCCAGCAAGCCAAAACAGCGATGAGGAACGTTAAATCTTTCCATTTGAACCCGAGCGTCTTGGATAGGAATGTAAAAATCACAGGAGCTGATGAAGGTGAGGAGGACCAAATGGAGAGCTGGCTGGTGTTTGTGTGGCTGCTGCTAATAGATGCTATCCCACATGAAGAGCTACAGTTTCTAACTAAGGCTGTTTACTGTTAGATCAGGATCAAAACATTTTCCCAGATTCATTAGAAAGATGTTTTACCACAACTCAAAGATGCTTCAGTCTCACTTCAAAAAGATGATCTATATTTTCCCATTTGATTTAATGTTAGCTTCTTCTAGCTAATATAGTAAACAGTAAATCAGAAGTCGAACACAGTTGTTTGTTTCCACAGAGATCTTTGAGGCAGCGACACAGTGTGTCTGAATTTAGACCAAATACTATACAATAAAAAACAACTCTGCTAATGTTAACCTTCCTGTGCTAACTCCAGTCCATTAAAACCTAACCACATCATCATCCCAGCATATATCATTTGTGAAGTAATTATAAGTTCTTATGAGTCACAAACAAAAATGTAAAAGTTAATAAGAAAAGTAAAACATATTTAGGTCAACATGGTCAGCTGGTCATGGATCCCTTTTAATAGATCTCTTGAAGCATGGTTTCAGCTAGGCTAGGTTTAGCTAGTGGCCACTCCTTCCCATCCTAAAGCTCCACCAATCATCCTCACACTTCACTAACCCTCCAAGGGTCTCTTGGAAACGACTACTTTGGTGATACGTTTGAGAATGTGTCTGTGGGTGAAGTTCTGTTTGTTACATGCGGTGAGTTACCATTTAAAAACAAAGAAAACAGCCTTAGAAAGAAACAAATTGTTTTCCTGTGAAAGCAACACTACTGCCCATCAGACACAGCCAATCCCCCAGGAAAAGTCCAGCGCATGCACCCCCATCCCTACCGCCCTCACAAACACACAACTGTCCTCCGGTACACACAAACATGAGCTTCTGGTGATAATCAAAACTATTTTCACTAATAATAATATCACAGTGAATATTCTACGTAACGTTTCAAGTGTTTCTGAATGAACTTATGAAATAAATGATTTTTTTGTGAAATTCTGAATGTCTAAAGATGCAAACGTTTAAACAGAGTGCAAATTGTGCAGTCAGGGCAGGTTTCAGTACAAGTGAACAATCCAGCAGTGCTGTGTGTAAAACTGAGGACTGGCAGTTCAGATGTAGGACAGGCTGCTGTTGGGTTCAGGGAGGGTTTGTCTCTAGGCTCACCTCTATGTAAGCAGTGTCATTGTTTGCATCTTTGATGTGTGGGAACCAGTCTCTGGGAGGCTTGGAGAGGTGCTTGGACTCTGTTACAAACCACAGCAGCTTGGGCCATCCTGCAGGGGGGGGTCAAATGTCAATTAGAGCTGAACTCAATGTCAGCCATGATTCATGATCTGAACTCTGACCTTTGAACTGTGGGATCTCTCCTGTTGCGCTCTTTGGAAGACCCTTATGGCACGCATCGCTGGTCAGCGCCACGGTAACGCCACAGCTACCCAATAAAAACCCGATCTGCTGGCTGCCAGCATCCTATTGGACAACAGAGGGAATCGGGAAACCAGAGGTCACATTTAACAAAAAACAATCCTTTAGATATATAATGGGGTTGATTACATATAAAGATTCCCCCATTAATAAGAACCAGACAACTTTCCATTTATTGGATCTGATCAGCAAGTCAATTAATAAAAACTAAAACTATTTCTAATTCATCTATGCATAAAAATGACATTTTTTGTGTAAACACATCAGCCAAAGACCTGTTATGCTGTTTTAGTAACAAGTTAGTGGAACATCCAGGAATAATCCTGTAATTCCTTTATGTTCAAATCTTCTATCTATATCAAAAGGTTTGAGGCCAATTTGTTCCTCTTTTGTAATAAAACGTCCAAATCAGTCAAAACTAGACTCATCAGATCCAACATTTAAAGAAATCTATGAATCATTATGAGCCTGAAAACGTCTGATTTGATTTATCAGTATTTCTTTTCTTTGACAGAATAGATTACAAATGGTTTTTGCTGTAAAAGGAAAACTCTGCAGTAGAAAACACCGGCTGCTTAAGGGGGAGGGTCCTGGTGAGGTGGACAGTGTGCAGCGAGACATTTCTTTACTGCAGAGAGTAATCAGGCTGTAACCATGCCAACTGGGACAGGCGGCGGCGTCTCAGTGTTGGCACAGATTACAGAACAGAGAACTCAGTGTGCTGAAATACAACGGGCATCTGGAAACAGTCAATCAGCAGAACATATATTTTATTTGCAACGAACTGCAATTATAGTAAAGACAATAGACTGAAGAAAACTAGACGACGGCATTTTCCTCCAAGATGGCCAAACAGCGGGGGAATGGCTTCATATGATGTCAGACATGTTTATATTTCTGCTCCTCCGCTTTTAGACTGGAATAACTTCTCAGGAAAACCTGTTGCCAACCAACAACCAAGACTGTTCTCTCAGCATCACTTATGCTCCAAGAAACCGGACTGAAATAAAACTCAGCAGGAGGTCAAAAACTGACAGCATGAGGCACAGAGGAGGAACATCAAACATCAGCTCTGTAGATGATCACATCCCCTGACATCATGCAGGGAAGCAAACCCTCGGTGACTCAATTAAAGCTAAAGATGGAGTTCAAAGAGCGAGCAGGAACCCAGCGAGTCTCAGCCCACAGCGGCTTCCTGGTAACTTACTTTGCGACTTAGCGGCACCTCTATGGGAACAGGAACCACCTCAGCCAGCAGACAGCCGTAGAAGGCCACCATGAAGGCCACAGGATCATTGTTAGGGAACACAAGCGCCACCTACAGGTGAGGGAAAACAGAGTCAGAATCTGGTGAAACAAGCGGCTATAAAAGCAACAGAGGATTTTTAAAGCATCCAACTTTAGGATTCTAAGGAAGGTTTAATTCAGAATAATAGATTGCCTTCCAAAAGTAAAGACAAAAACTGTCCTGAATTTGATTACGACTTTATTTAACAAAAACAAAGCAGCACATAGATGAATTACAAATAAATGTGAAGTGGAAGTGAAGAGAGTCATTTTTTTAAGCTTTTCTCTTTAAAAATAAATGTCTAAACAGTGTGATCTCATTCTGAATGCAGCTTTTCTGTTTCTGACCACAGAGGATTGTTAACAAACAAATAGCATCATGAAGACTGAGGAAACCAGCATGCGGTTCAGGGAGAAACTTCTGGAGAAGTTTAAAGCAGGGGTAGGTTCTAAAACACTGATCTGAACTTTAAACATTTAACAGATCTGTTCAATCCATCATCTGAACATGGAGGGAGGATGAAACAATTGCAGACTGATCAAGACTTAAAGGTTCACCTAAACCGAATGGGGCAGTTTAAAATCAATCAGAGTTATGTGTTGGAATCTGGGGCATAGATAACCTATATTAATATTTCCATCACTGGTTTTTCTATCCTTTGGACACCATAAAGACACACTGCAGAGCTGACATCCTCTGCTTCAGTTCAACACCAACAATCCTGAGCTGCATCACAATCAGTGTCACATGACCAAACCACCTCTCCCTCCTAAAACAAAAACAGCAACTACATGGAAATAAACACTCAGGCTGTTTTACTTTTTGAACCAATAATGATAGGTTTGAAAATGACCAACACTGGCCGGTACAGAAAGCAATACCGTCAGAATGGCCTAATCAAAGTACAGACAAACTAAAAATGAAGGAATCTGTGCCACAGAGTCATCCAATCTGAATGACCTATTTTTCAAATAACACAGAAAATTGTCTGCCACTTAAGATTAGATCAACACATCTCCTTTCGATTCCAATTCATATTTTTGCTCCATTTTCTGTTGATTTTTTACAGAATATCCTTTGACCAGATGTGGAAAGTCTCTCTAACCAGAGACTTTTGGGCTAAATTATCTGTTTTCAACCAGATTAAACAAACCAGTTCAGAAGTGCTGAGTAGTGAACTTGGACCTAAATAACTATTTCCTCCTCCATGTTTTCTCTAGACTCAGCCTAATTTTCTACTGACAGTCACATTCTTTTAAGGCTGTATTTATTAAGGAGAAAAACACAAAACCACTGAGATGGGATGGTTCAGTGGCTTTCACATGATGTCTGATCAAACTGACTGAAAATAAGCAGACAGAGCGACCAACATGAGGGGTCAACAGAGGGAGAGAGGGACTCACCCGGTCGCCTGGTCGCACCATGGGCTCCTGCTTGCTGCCCAGTTTGTGGAGGATGTTGTAGGCCAGCTTGATGCTGCGGGACCACAGCTTCCCTGCAGGGAGTGAAAATATGTCCACAGGAGGTGAGACTGTGTTTCTGAGCTCCTCTTTGGAAATACACTTAAAAAAAGGAGCGTTCACCATTCAGGAGACTTCACCATCAACTACTGAGGAATCTATGGATGAAACATGAAGGCTTTAGATCCTCCTGCTCTGTCTGCTGAAAATCTAAATTCTCTAAAATCCTGTTAAAATCAGCTGGAAACTGACCTTTGCTTCCTTTAACATCTCATCTAAACATGGTGGGCTGTCATGGGGGTAGAAATGCAGCTTCTACAGGCCGTTATCAGCATCCTACATATTTAAATTCATCACAGGACAATTCCAAAAAAGGTCACTCCCATTATTATCCAGTGCTGTCAGGAAATAAACAAAATGAGATGTGTGTTCATCTCTCAAAGTAAACTATCATCAGAACAAGAGATATTTTCCAAGCACTTTTTTCATTATCCACACATGCAAAATTTATTTTTTTTGCAGGGATACATTAATAAGTCACATTTAAATCTTTTATGTGTGCAAACCTGTTTAACCACCAGATTTCATTGCGATCTGGTTTCTGAGATCCTAAAAAAGGTCATAACGATGCTTTTCCAACAAGGCAAGGCAGGGCTTATTTATATCATCCATTCACAAACAAACCAATTTCTCGACAAGAGTCTATAGGGAAGAGCTCACAATGTGAAAGAGACAGCAACGAATTTGATCTTATAATTCACTGTTTCAGCTTAAAAAAGAACAACATGGAGGGAGGCTGTTATTAGTCACACAAAAAGAGTTGCCGAGTCATTTGACATGGCCAAGGCGGGTCAGTGAGGTGTTCCTACTGCCGCTAAAAGCTGATTGTTCCTGGGTTTAAACCAGTTTTTCAGCCAGTGAGAAAGGTGTAAACCTGAACCCCATATTTACTTACCAGAATTCCTGGAGTAACTTGATAAATGGGTGGAATACAAACTAAATATCCATAAAATACTAATGTTAAAACAAGGAAACAGTCACTATGTGAACTGAAACCGAACTGTAATAAAATACCTGGGATTAACGCTGCCAAAAGAATTCAACACAACTAAAGAAATGAACTACAATCCATTGCTACAAACATTTAACTGAGATAATCGCTCACACTGCAACGACTGTTCATCCAAACTTATATCTAGCCAAAAAGTCAGTAATAGATACAATAATCTTCCAGTGCAGGAAGACATGTGCACTTTGTGCAACTTCTAGTTTTGAGAACATTCATCGTGAGTCTTAAGCAATTGTCCTTCTGCACTGTCAGATTTTTGCACATATTTTAAATAGTATCTTCTGAAAAGAAGATCAATAATCTGACAAACAGATTTAGTCTTTATTAAAAACCTAAAGAACTTATTATCAAATCACCAGTGCTGGTCATTTATTGAAAGTTGGATTTAAGGTTTATTGACCAGAGAAAATAAATCAGCTCCTGTAAAGAGCAGCTTCTGTTTACCGTATGTGAGCACGTAGAGCGGCTTCCCTGCTGTGTCCAGGCTGGTGAGGCAGGGGGCTTTAGGGGAGATGGTCCCCCAGCGTTGGAGTGCCGCCTCCAGGGAGGGAGGCCAGTTTGTGACCACACCCAGCGGCTCTCCTCTCACCGGCATCATCTCCGCCCCCTCAGGCCGAGGCTGGTTGGGGTCCGGCTGCTGGACTGGAAATGAGGAAACAGAACCATCCAGTGAGCCAACAGCTCGTAAACTTTTAGTGTTCATGGTTTGTTTGCTGCAGTTTGGCTCTGAAAACACAACATGGGCCCATTTATCTAACCTAACGAGGTGAAGCAGCTGTCAGACCTGGCACAAGCTGAACCTGCTGCTAAGACATTGGATTTAATGAGCACAACAAAACATTCCTGTTGCTGCTTTAATGGATGAAAAGATGAGAGCAGAGGTGTGAACTGGTACAGGACCTGATTCATGTATTCATCCCACTTGGATTGCAATGGGTTTTATGTGACAAACAACAAGCAGCACGTTATTTTAAAATGGGACGGTCATTTGTTTTTTAAATGTATTATTATTATAATTATAAACATTATTCTCCACCAGATTTGCACACTGAGACTGAAACTTCTGCTCAGACTGCTTTGTTAAAGAAAAGGAGGATGGAGAGCATTAATGAGCATTAATGTGAAAAACCTGTCATAAATTACTGTAAGATTTAGTTTTGAACTTTGACTAGGCCATTTTATGACACGAATCAGCTTTGATCCAAACCATCTCTGGCTGCATTGCACAGATATTTCAGGGTAATGAATGGATCTCCCACCAAACAGAGCACCTTGCAGGAATGTCAGACTTTGTCTCCTTTTTCTATTCAAGGGTATCAGAGTAAAGGGGTTGAATACAAATGTATGATGCAGTTTCTGTTTGTTTCGTAAAAACATGCATTATTATTTCACGTTAGAATAACTCAGTGCTTTCTGCTGCTTTGCTGCATTAAACCCAGATCAAATACACCTGATTTTGTAACGTGACAAAATGTGAACGGGTTAAGGGGTGTGAATAGTTCTGGAAAGCTCAGCGTTAATAGGCTGCGTTTGGTCTCAATAAAAGATACATAGATCTTTGAAATGTCTCCAAAATATCAGATTTTCACTGGTATAAAAGGGATAGTGGAAGAGACAATAGAGGACTGCTGTCTAAAAAAAGAACAGACAGAAGGACAGATGGTGAAATGTGAGCAAACTGAGCGTTACATCTCTGAGTGCCGCAAATCAAAGGTTCTCATTCTCTCCAATGATCTGTAAACATTCGGTCTCTGAGACTCTCTGAGCTCACTAATGTTTATAGAGGTGTCTTTAGATGGAAATTATTGCACTATGAAAGTAAACGATAAATTCACCTCATGGATACAACGAAGAAGCATTATTTCTTCCCTTTGCCTCTATCTGTCAGTAACCTCAGGGGTCAGACCGAGCTTCCTGCTCTAATCTGTCTTCATACGTCTGGTTTCAGCTTTAGAGGAACATCGACCATCATCAGTCCACAGGGCTCCTTCACACAGCTGCTCCTGTCCAGTGATCGGTCCAATGAACACAGTCATACAGTTGGCACTGTTTGACGATGGCAATCCAGGATTGTGTTGATTCAGAAGAAACCAAAAGAGTAGAAGAAGAAGAAAGTGTGTTTCACTGAGTCTCTGGGGCCACGTTGGTATTTGGATCTGGTTGGGGACCTGTGCCTCTTCACTGCTACATTCCAGCCTGATCCGCTACAGAAACCTGAATTAACAGAAAATCTTCTATAGATTTGGTGAAAGTACGTCTAGCAATACTTTATAGGCTGCAGAGCAGAGATGGAGATTAAACTGAACCATCATTCAGTCGTCCTGCTGTGACTTTTTCCTGGCATCATATTTAAGGAACTACAGTCATCACATTTAAAGGTCCTTCAACATTTAGGGGATGTATTTCTAAATCCTTCCCCCGCCCCACAAGAGCTCTTAGTCCTTCCTGTTCAATTTCAAATTCAAAAGACAAATAAAGCTTAATATAATAGTTAGTGGCACGTTAAGGAAGGAATGAAGAGCATAAGGCAGGAAGGAAGGATTGAGGACAAACAGGGAAAGAGGTTGGACATAAGGGAGTTAGAAGGGAAACACAGAAGTAAATGAGAAAAAATAAGCATGCAAGCCATAAATAAGGATATAAGGAAGGAATTAGGAAAAAAGAAGAAAGGAAATAACAAGGAAACAAGGGAAGAAAGAAACAATGGTTGAAGGAGCAACAGAACAACACAAGGAAGGAAGGACTAAAAGAAGCATACAAAGATGAAAAACCTGTCAGAGACAAGTAAGGCCAAAAGGAAGAAAGGTGGAAAAAGGAAATCTGTGGAAAGAAAGGATGAGGTGAAGGCAGGAAGAAAGGATAGAAGAGAGCGAAGAAGTAAACAAGGGAGCAAAGTAGGAAGGCAAAATCAACTAAAAAGATATAAAAAGAAGGATTAAAAAAAGAAGGAAGGAATAAAAGGCGACAGGTTGGGGCTACATTTAAACATAGAGGGAGGAATGGCTAGAAATTGTTTTCCAAATCGCACCTTTCTTTTTCTATTTGTTAAAGACCTGGAGAATCCTGAAATCATATCCATATTTTTCCAGACTCCTGGGAAGTGTGTCCTGAAGCTCAGGGAAGCTCAATAAAACTGTTTTGGCACAGGCACACATGTCAAATATGGAGTGGTTTCAGTTTCCATGGTGACCATACAGAGAGTTTTAATAAACTGCTGAGGTTTAATGTACATAATACTGCATTTGCTAAAGATAATGAGCAGAGTTCATGTCAGTGTAGAACAGTGTGACTGAGGTGAAGCTGTAACAACAGTTTAATTAGCAGACTGATGGCTATAAGTGGAGGCCAGGAATAGGTTTGTTGTGGGGCTAAAGAAGCTCATCTTTAAACAAAGCTTGCAGACATCTCTACTTTAAATCCAAACGCTCTTGTTTACAGTAAATGCTGCTAGGAATATATCACCATTTAAATATACTTTCTGCATCTTCAGAGAGAGAGTTTTCCAACAAGAAGAAGACAAAGACCCAAGGACCCAAAGGATCAGGTTTCCACCTGTGCAGAGCATGCAGCATGAGTTAGTTTATCTAGTGTCTGTCTGTCTATCCTCCAGTGTTTTTGTTGGACAGACAAATCCTGCATGATGGACTGAAGAAGTTATTTTCTCTGATGCAATCAATGCATCTCCTTTAGAGGAATGGGTTTCCTCCCACTGAAGAACACTGCCATGAATCTGTAGATCTTCAAGCAGGCTTAAGTGATAACAACATGGCTTTAAGACCAGATAACTGATATCTTGTAGCTGTTGCCAGAAAAACTAGATCCCAAACCCACTGAGGCTCGTGGGTTGTTCTCGGGCAGAACCAACGAATCTGTGATTGTTATCGAGTCCAAAAGGACCAGAACAGGCCACCGTTAGTCAGGTTGTACAACAGGAATGAATAACTAGCAGGACAGAGAGAACAATAGGCGTTATGAAGAAAAAGCAGGACAAACTCAGCATGAAATGACTCCTACATTAAACTATTTCTGCTTAAAACCTTTTGGGAAACGGAGCCACTGCCAAAAAATTTTCCAATAGCTCCTGACTGTAAAATCTCAGTGAGACCAACAGATGTGATGCAGACATGAAGATGGTTTCTAACCCTCTAGAAGCTCATCAAAGTCATCAACGAAGAACTCGCGCAGCGGCGGTCTGCGGGGCTGCTTCAGCGTGTTAACAAGCTGCTGGATCTTAGCCGACACTCGACTGCTGACTGGAACACCTGGAAAAATCCCAGCAGAAAGAACGGGCCTGAAAATGTCTGGAGAAATGAGAATCTCTGCAATAAAAACACTGAGGAACCTGTAGAGCAGAGGCCAGCATGTTCGGCCAAAAAGGCCATTAGGAGTCTCAAGACAGGCTTTCAAAACGGACTGAGAATCAGAGACTGAAACGCTTTGGTCTGACGCCTGAATGCTGAGTAAGGTTCCTTCAGCCTTTTCATGTTCTGATTCCCCTCTGGTCCAAACTCAACTAGCAGAGCTCTCTGTCCATCAACCACAGGAAAACAAATAAAACTCTTTATTATGGATTCAGAGCAGATATTTGAACTGGGGTCAGAGTTTAATAACCTGAAACTGAAGGACATGAAGAGGAGGAAGGAAAGGAAAAAAGGAAGAATGAATAAATGAAAAGGTAGAAGTAAGCTAAGAGTAATAAATGAAGGATCTCAGGATGCAACACAGGAAGGAGGGAATAAGGGAAGGAAAAAGAAGAAAGGAAGAAACAAAGGAAGAAATGATACAAGGACGTAAGGATACAAGAAGGATGATGATGTAAGGAACACGGAAGGCAGAGGGAAACTAGAGAAAGATGTCTCGACAACAAAGGACAGAAGAATGTAAGAAACAAAGGAAAAAAACGAAGAGAGACAAAAGGACATGGAAGAAAATGAATCAATGAAGAAATAGGAAGGAAGGATGGAAAGAACAAGGAAGAGATGACAGAAAAATGAAATAAAGAAAAAGAAGGAATGAAGGAAGAAGGAAACAGATAAAATGAAAGACATGAACTAGGAAAAAGAAATAAGGAAAAAAAGGAATGATGGAAAGAAGGGAACAAAGAAAAAGGCAGAAGGAAATGAAAAGGAAGGAAGGAAGGAAGGAAGGAAGGAAGGAAGGAAGGAAGGAAGGAAGGAAGGAAGGAAGGAAGGAAGGA
>JAUZNJ010039508.1:0-10704 GCA_034780135.1 Jordanella pulchra | reverse complement strand
GGATGGATGGATGGATGGATGGATGGATGGATGGATGGATGGATGGATGGATGGATGGATGGATGGATGGATAAAAATGATGATAAAATCTGCAATTTAACTCATACAGGTATATTTAAATTAGTTAAGAACCATAATTATTTAAACTTGAAATCCTTGACAAAGGGAAGCTATACTTTCTTTTTTATCAACAGGATCATAGGTCTGGAAGCGACATTGTCTAAAACTGTAAACTTGAGACGTTACCACATCTTCATTTCCAACTAATTCTAAAAATCTGTATTAGTGGCATCTTAAATTATACAAACTGGAGAAAATACAATACTTAAAGCAGATCATTGTTAGTTTAAAAAGCAAAGAGAGCAAAGAATTTTCTTTTCTACACACGCTTGTCACTAGATGCTTAACATTTTCTGTGTTAAAATCCACAGTCAAAAGGAATTTTTTAGCCAGGTTTTAATCTCTTTTTTGCTGCTCTCATTATCTGCTATATTTATCATCCTGGAGTATCGAAGGCTAATTGATGAGCTAGTCTGTGGTGCATTTAATGCATAATTCAAAGCGTAATTCACAAAATAAACGTTATGTTTTAACACTCTGGTCCTTTTAGTCAGCAGCAGTTGATATTGGTGAATGGTGGCTATAGAAACATCATACAGACAGCAGACCAGGGAATTGAGGATTAAGGAAGGAACGCTGTAGTCAAAACCTAAGGTGACACCATAGATGGTGGATGCACACAGCTGTCGAGCAGATTAAGTATATATATTTGAAAGTTTGTTGAAAGTTTGAAGGTAAAGAGCCTAGGTTACTTACTGACTTTCAATGGGCTTGTTGTAATTTTTGTTTTCGCCAAACTGTATGATATAAGTTACTAGAGGAGTGATATTGCGCAAAGATTTTCAAATAGAAAAAACAAGGGAAATTGATCCTATCTCATTTTTCTAAAACAAATTACATTTTTAAAATATGTTTGCTTTTGTTTTGATGCTTGAGTGCAATTAAACCATACAAACCTTTTGATCTAGTTCTATCAATTAATATTGATGGAAGTTTTTGATGTCTGGATGTTGTTCATGTAAATATTCTGTAAATCAATTAGTTGAATTTTCAATGCTTTAAAGTTCACTTTGGATTTGTGTTGGGTGGTGTCACAAAAAGAAAACGAAAATGTTTCAGAAAGTTATTACAGGGGAGGAAATCACTGCTTGAAAAAACGACTTCCATGACCCACATTTATGATTCTTAAGCTACTATTAAACGATATCCGTATCAAACTAATTACTCTACATCATTTATCTATAGCTAAGAGTAACATTAATCTGCGGTGTAAAGATGAAATCCACTGACAAAAGAAAGCAGAAAAAGAGTGGATTAAAAATGAACTATCTGAACGGTCTCAAATGAGTAATCTACCATTTAATGGCATGAGTCTGTTGTACTGTGGCAGAGGAATGAAAAGAAAAAAGAGGTGCAGCCAGTGCTTTATTAAAAAAGCTTGAATAATGATGTCCACGATTGTAGAGATGGTAGTTATCGGGACCCTCTGGACCCAAATCAAACTGCTCCTGGTATGATTAGATAGTATTTTCTTTTCTAATTTTCTCCCTCTCTCTCTCTCTTTGCACAAGACTTTTTCTGGTCTTTTATTCTGTTAATTTATTGTACTTTCTCTTCCCCTCATGTGTCTTTAAATAATCTTTTTTTCCTTTTTCTGTTTTAAAATTCTTGTGGTTGGGATTGTTTGTTTAGTTTATTTACATATGTACTGCATGTAAGATGGCCAGTCATCATCAGAACATAATATATTAGTCTGCATAACAAGATGTAATTCCTTTCAAGTTGTGCAGCATCACCGTTGGTCTCTTGCTATTTCATTGTATATCTTTTACCCTGATTTCCTATTTTCTTTCCTCATTCCTGCTCCTTCCTTGCTCTAAGCATTGCTAATCCCCACTTGCATTTCTCCCTACATTCTCCCAGCCCATCTGCAGTGTCATGCAAGGCTAGCATGCTAATGTATCAGATCTAATCTTAACTAAACAGAGCTTGCTCACTATTCTCCTGTCCCACAGGAGGACGCTTGCATGGGAGGAACGGTGAACACACAATTGTGAGATGTTCTTGCCAGCTCCAGGGGTTAATTAAAAATCAATTCATCAAGTGGAAACAAAGGAAACAGGGAGAGCGGGGAATAATCTTCATTAAAAGACTTTGTCTTATTAATATGTATTTACACGCTCAACATTGAAAAATACTAATTCAAAACAGTTACTTGGGTTCATAAAAGTTACAATGAAATTAGATTTTATTTTAGCCCCAATTACTGATTTTATTGGAGTTAAGACAGGCAACTAATTTTACTCAGCTGGTTATTTTTCTGTTTATTCTTCTTGTTTTTTGTTTTGTTTTATTATTGATTTAATGTGCTCCAACATCTATTTATTTGCTTTCTTCTTTCCTTGCTCTCCGCCTTTATCTTCTTTTTCTCATTCCAACTCTGTTCATTTTTTATTTCTGCCATCTATTTCTGTCCTCCATTCTTCTCTCCCTCCATCTGTTCCCATATCCCCTTAGGTGATGCGAAACCAGACTGCTGGGCTTGGATCTGAGCAGTTCTGTGATCTGGATGGGTTTTCGCCTTTAGGTTTTGACATGGATACCAGTCGCCCTGACTCACCAGAGCAGACACTCTGTGACAAACTTCACACATGCCAATTTCTAGAGCGTGACTCGGACCCAACAGGTTGGTTAAAAAGCGGAACGTGTTTTGATATGTGTAAGAGTTGTTTTTGAATATTAATGCCTATCTTTCAGAGGATTTCATCAATCTGGATCATGTTTTTCTGTAAGATGCATCAGAAAGTGTCACTGCTGTTTTTGTGCTGAGAGAGATTAGATTGCAAAGATTACCTCTGTGTCCAACTTTTGCCTGAAGATACTTTCCAATTTGCAAGCATTATTCATATCACAAAGGCCTCATAATGGGATTTTCAACAAATATGTAAAAATGGTTGAGCTTACAAGAGACATGAAAATTAGTTTTAAACCCAAAGGAGTATTGGTTGCTTGGTGAAACAAGAGAGAAGGGAGGTGGGGGACAAAAGACAATTTACTTCTTGCTGGTCCAAAGGGAGCTTTTCTCAGATGTGCATTTTTTTATGTATATCTGTGGTTTCCTGCCTGTGCTTCTGAGTCACTTTGCTTGTTTTCACCTGTATTCTTTAGCTCTTGATGAAACAGGCCCACAAAGACCTAGACCCAAGCCTTATCACTTAACCGTCACCCTTGAACCCCCACTGATGCTGAATACCGATCATCTATCAGAATAACTCATAGAGAGATGACACATCTCTTCTGTCTCGTATCTCTTGTAGCTGCAAAAGTAAATAATAAAAAACTGTGTCCTTCATTTAAATCAATAGAAAACATTCATCATTTCTATGCACAATGTATTTTTAGTTACCGTTTAGTTTAAGCATTTGTTCAGTTTTCTTTAGAGCTTTTTTTTATTCACAGTACTCAATGGCACCGTGAATAAGCTTTTAAAAACTAAACTGCTTATATACAACTGTTGTCTGTTGGCCATATGGTTAATTAGCTGTTAAAAAAGAAAGATGTTGTTTTGCATTCCTACAGGCAGTCAAATTATATTTCCTTCTGCTTCTCAATTATTCAGTCAAATAACACAGAAGTGAAGCTTTTAGATGGAGAAAGTTTCATCCTTACCAAATATTTAACAGATGTTTTTTGTCACCTTCTTTTTTGAATCTGTGAGCTGTGAACAAGAATCATTTTAAAGAGGTTGTCATGAACTCTGACCATTTTTAGTTGAAGAGGACATCCGTGCGTAATAAATATCTTGCAGCCATTTCTCAGATTTTCCATTCAAAGCATTAAACAGACAGATGGATGAACAACCTGGGATTACAGTATATTGACATTCAAGCACTGCTGTATATGAAAACTGAGCTGTCTTATAAATGACAAATACTGTATGGATGTAATAAAATACATACATTTAAGGGGGAAGTTATCACAAAACTGTAATGATTATTGAATGACCTTTGTGTTCCTAAGAATTCCCTGTGCTTTATAGAAAACATAGATTTGAATAAGGGATGCTGATATTAGATAAACATCTCAATAAATCAGAGCATCATTATCAGAGCGTATTTTTATTCCTGATTTAATTTTAGATAGCTAACCTGCTTATTATGTTGGTTGATTATGCAAACAGGTATGTTTTAATTCTGTTCACCTAAGTGATTACTGCTCACAAAATAGTTAAACTTAATTTTATTATAATAACCAGGTAAGTCAGATATCTACAGCACAAAAAACCCCCAAAATTATTTTAGGTAAAAATGTGATTATTAAAGAGGCATTAAGGAGTTTTCTAATAATACTACCACCTATGGCCAAAGCACAGAACTGCAGTACTCTTCTACTCTAACAAGTTTTTTCTTCTTCTTGAGCTGGATGCCATTTTCTTCTGAGTATCCACAAAATCCATCTTGAATATAAGGTTTCAATTGCTTGCTAGGTTGGACCGATTTAACATGGACAGGCTTGACGTCACACCCGCCGAACAGCATGGGAACTACTGACCCGAAGTCAATTAAGGAAAATAGGCTAAAGGCTCATTGATGTATCAACGCTGAGCTACTGAGGTGTCAGTCTGCTCATCGAATAATGTTTTAATTGTATAGAGTCAAATAAAAAGGCTATTTTAAAGATATTTTTCAGTAAAAACTTTACAATCATAAGCAAATATCTATGTCAAGAAGATTGAAGGACTTGAAAAACCTTTTCCGTGTGGTAGCATCTTGCATCCAAACAGTGGTTCTGCATCTGCAGCGCCATCAGCATAAAAGCATAAGTTTAAGACAATGAATATTTATATAGGTATGTAAAGCTTAACCTGACCTAAGTTAGGGTTATATGAAGAGGCAGTGTAGGAAGACTGTATATTTTTCTATGCGCTTGCTCAACGGGGATAGTATGAGTTTGGGAGTATTATACTTAACTGTTTTACATGTGACACTTAGCTAAGTCTCTATAGAGAGGGTAATAAGGACCCCCAGCATCCTGGCTGCTTTCTCCCCCTCACTGACAGGTTTGTGGTGGGAGAAGAAATGGCACAAGGTGGCAAAAAAAACTTTGTTTCTTGTGTGTTTTTAAAGCTAGAAGAAAAGCTTCTTTGATGATGCTATAGCAGTTCAGAATTTAACATGAAAAACGTAGGAATAGCTGCGCAGAACTATGAAGGCTAAAACATGCATGCCAACTCCGTACAGCACAGGTTTGCTGGGGTATGGTTAGACTAATACCAAAATGTCAGTAGGATATGAGAAAGTTTTCCAACATCTGGTTAGAGCACATCATCAAAGTCAGGTTAGGTCCCAGCTTATATAATTCTCTGGTCCACTTCGCCCTAGAAACTTGGAGCTGCTCCAAGAAGCAAAGGCGGACAGACCATCGGGAGCATTGGAACAATGACTGCTCGGGTCATGCTCGATTTGAAAAAAAAAAAGAAAATAATGCTGTTCATGAATGTGTATCTGCCATACTGAGGCTCCCACAGACTGAGCAGCAGTGATTAGGAAAAAGCAGACAAAACCCTCACGCCCTCCTTCATTCTGTTTGTCACAGACACAGACGACAGGTCGAGAAACAAAAACTGGCACTTTTCAACACCATAATTAGTCACTCCTATCTAAAGTTAAAACGTTTCTACTGCAGTTGCAGATAACATTTATGTCAACATTACTAAAAATACTGTAAATGTATTAAAAGGATAATAAGTTCAATGTAGCAACTGCTCTATATAACCTGTTGACATACTGTACCTAAAAATGCTCTATATTCACTTTTAACTACTGCAAACAGATAAAAGCAGTGGGAAATCCCTAAGAGCCTGGCCAGTTTCATGGCAGCTGGAATTATGTATGCGTAGTGTGATAGTTAACTAATGTATCAGCCAGATCAACCTGTCTGCAGGACTCCACTGATCCATAAAAGCATGTTTAAAAGAAGCACCATAATCTTGATGAACTGACTACACAGATGAAGGTTTTAGGTGTACTTTCACATTAAAAATGACAAGTTAAACATCTAAAAACACTTGTATTCTGATCCTCAACAGTTACTACTGCTGCTGGTAGAACAAAGCCTTGCAGGGTATATTGCTGTACAAGACATCACCCATTTAACAAGCCCCAGGAAAGCTACAAAGTACTAGGTCTGTGGTGGAACCAAATCCCAGGAAAGTAAAGACCTGGGAGAGTGATATGACCCAGGTTAATGTGTATGGAAACGGTGCCCAGGCTTTAAAAAGCTCTAGGCTTCTCAAATGGCTGGGTCTTTTCAGAAGTCTTTTTTTTTAAGTTTTCAGAGAGCCATATCCAACCATCTTACACAGATATCTAATGAAAGAAGGAGCTGTAGAAAACAATGAAGACATCAGGGATGACTGCAGTCCTAACAGGATTATGAAGCTAAATCCATTTAAGCATCATTCCTAAGGTGTGGACTACTGTTTTGTCCTACCTAGTTACTTTTTATATTTAATCATCTTGGTTTCAGAGCTTTTTTCGCTATAAACTTGAAAAATTGCACTGTAGGTGGAAAATATTTTTTTATATACCGTAAATTGTATGGCTGTGTTTTTTAGCAGCCCTACCCATTTTGTTATTAAAATATATATTTTATTTTGTTCCAACCTCAAAAAGTAAAGACTGTGTTTTCATTAATTTTAGTTAAGATGATAATTTGAGCAGAACTAAACACCTGTTTCATATTACTCCACAGGAAACAAGTTTATATGTTTGAGTCCCACATTTTAAATTGAATTGCTCAAATTTTATTGCTCAAGTATTTAATGATTTCCTAATTCACTGAAATGCTCCATTTTTTGTATTCTTCACAGTTATTGCATTTAATTGAACCTCATAGGTCTTCTTGCACCATACAGTCAACCCCTCATCAAGTCCTATACTGTTGTTAAAGCACCAAACATAATAGAAAAGAAAACTAACAGGAGAGCTGTATCGCCTTGACAACACTTCACACATCTTTATTGCCCTCCATCTGTTTCCTTTATTTCTCTTTTTACTTAGGTTTAACAGATCTTTTGTCTTCACCTCTACCTTTCCTATATTCCCTCTTCCATTGGGCTCTAGGCTGTCACTGGTCTGGAAACAAGGCTGTCAGTGGTTTTTTTTGTTGCATGAGGATCTAGTTCAACAAAAGCAAGAAGGAGATAAACACAACACTCAGGCAAAATAAATATATAATATATATTTTTTAATCAGCTCTACAGATACATGCAAATATATGTAATTCACATTGATCTAAGTTGAATTCTAAAAAACTGATGACTAGATTTTCAGTAATACAGATAGAACTACAGAACAACACATAAAAACGTATTTAAAAAAACCCTAGCTGGCTAAAACTGACAGCGTTGTTCAATTTCTTATTTATTTTCCGCTGATTTAGACTACCTAGAAGCTTCTTGATCCAGTCAATAACATTAATTAATTGGCTGACCACTGGAGAGGAAGAAGAAAAAAAAAATAGTAATTGCTTCAAAGCTTTGATCATTGGCTGGAAATTCTTGTTAAGCCATTCTGTTTTTTTAATTTCTTATACTGTTATATACAAAAATAAACAGACATTCATTTCAATGTCTACATACATGACTTAAATCTCAACAAGTAACAGTAGGCTTATATGTTGTATTAAACTGGAAACTATTAGTGTACAAAAATAGCTGTTGGGTATTAGGATTTGACAATTGACCTTTATTACTTCTTGTTGTTGTTGTTGTTTTAGTTTGTCAATGCTCTGACAGCATGAATAAGTACTTAATATTGTAGAAGTCATTTGGGAGCTTTGCTGCTATTAGTGGTTTAACTAATTTACCCTAAAGCCTATTTTTTATTGACTTTCTGTCAACTGCAGCAAGAAAAGATACTGTAATTATATTTTTTTACTGATGTTCAAAACCTTAAATATTAGAATATCACTCTTTGGTTAAAGCAATTTATTTCAATTATGTGAATTTCAGTGTCCCTAAATCATTATGACATTCAGTTCTGCTGTTCCTTTCACAGCATTTATGTGATGTCATTGACTTTTGTAGCTTGTAGGTCAAAATGAAGGTAAGACTAAACTATACTATCAAGTATCAAAATTACTTGTGCACATAGGTAAATTAGTTTATTAGGGTATTTAAATACAATAACACACAACTGGTGAACCAATAACATACAACTGCTCTCTTATGACTCCATAAATCAAATAAAAGGACAGAAGAGCAGAGTGAGGCTTAATAACAAGATAAATAAATATGCAGTCAGGTAACAATGTCTGTGTCACTCCACTTAGGCCTTTTAATAACAGCAGTAGGACCAACACTGTTTTTAAATGTCTCTACCTAAATTTGGGGACTAAGAATCTCTATCCAGAGAGAAAGAGCGGAATCTCTTTAGGAATGGGATGGGATTTGTCGTTTAAAACAGAAAAAACAATCTGTAGCGGCTTGTTCTATAGGGCTTTCACTGATTGTTGGGACTCTCCACTAATCAGTCTAATCTGAAAGTGCAAATAAAACAGTTTTTGAATTTTTCAGATTATTTTCCTTTAGTTATATATTTATCCTTTATTTTCCAACTGCCCACTGAACTATGCAGATGGTGATAAAGAAAAGGGGAAAGTTAAATGTATGATGTTTGTAAAACACTGCCTCAGAAGTACAACTTGCAGCGACATAAATCCAAATAAGCAAAACATATAGTTTTATCACTGTTCAGTTTAATAACACTCTTGTATTCCAGTAATGAGATTCTGTTTAGGCCATATGTAGAGGATTTGAAGCTGCTAAAAACTTCTATGTTAGTTCTTCAAAAGGTGAATGTGCAACAAAGATCTAAATATCCAGTTAAGGGCAATGAGTTCATTCTAAATGATCAACATTGAATCTGTCGGAGTATTTGTCAGCTGATACATTTTTTTGTATTATAAACTTATTAGTATTAGTAGGATTTGTTGTGTCTACTCTCATACTTTTTTTTAATCATGAGCCTTGAACATGGCTCTGAGGAATACCTGGTTTGTGAAGCATTGAAGGCCAGCTATGCAGAGCCAAAGGGAATTTAAATGTATTCAACCAAGAGAGATGAAAATTTCCGCCAATGAACTTGGAACATCTGGTAAAACCCTCCACATGTGCTTTCAAACAATCTTCCGTGTATTTTCTTCTGTGTGCCCTTGAACAGTTTAAGAGAACCTGAGCAGCACCTGTTTCCCGTTTAGATGTTTTCAGTATGAATTTAATTTCACACATAATTAATTTACCAGATTTAACTCAAAGCCACACTTTCTTGGCAGTGATTATCAAAAGCCCCTAAACATGTTATACCATACCACTCTCTGACACAACATGTCAAATATGCTGTGAAACCCAGAGGCAGTTGTAGCCCATGTGGCAGGGCAGATTTTGCTCAAATTTTCACAGAAGGGGCGTATTATAACCATTGACAAATGATTAAATTTTGCAGATGATCTGGGTCCGGTGTCATACCAAAATGTAATCATTTGTCAATGGTTATAACACTCCCCTTCTGTGAAAATTTGAGCAAAAATCTGCCTGACACTTTTCAAGTTATTCAGAAAACAAACAAACGCTGATTAAAAACATAATGTCCTTGGCGGAGGTATTTAAGAATCTGTAATGAAATACATAATTCATATAACTGATGCTATTTCTGTATCAGAAAATCAATCTGCAGATTTAAGGACAGGATTTTTCTGTCTATTAATCCTAAATTTGACATATTTAATTGTTTAATTAATTTGATAATTGCCAGTAAAATCAAATAAACAAAAACAACCTTATATTTTTTGACATGATCTATTATATTGTAAATACTCCTAGTTGCAAGACTACTGTAAGTTTAATCTAACTTTAATGTGTACCAGCCTCCACACAGAATTTCAAGCTACTACTTCATTTACCTGCCATCTTTTAGCCACTTGCAGAAGTTTAGTTTCATCGCAGCAGCATCTCTCTCCTCCTCTCTCTTTCTTTTCTTCTTTTGACCTCCTAAGACCTTTCTTTTATATAAGTACATCTTTGGCAGCATGTAAACACATGCTTCAGCTCAGTCGGGTGACTTCCCTCAGATGCATGCTGGAGCATATAAAGGGAGGCAGTGAGAAGATGAAGGAAGGAGCAGTGGGGTGCATAGACATTGATACGAAGACCGCCGTTGGATGCTGAAGGAAGTGAGGCCGACGTGCCTGTGGGGCGGCCATCTTGGGTCACACCATAGTTCAGACACCTGCTGTCAGAATATATAGGAGGAACCTCCGATCTGATTTTAGTCAAATGTAAGATGAGCCAAAGATAATATCAGAATTTCTTTGACACGTCACAACCCCTTGAAAGAGAGCTTTCAGCTCGATTCCAAATATTTATCCAGATGCAAAACAATTTCAACTGAAGTCAGACTGGATGAGATATACAGTTATAAACATTAGTATGGTAATTAAATATTCATTTGGTAAACCCAAAGTTTTATATCAGCATATAATACTATCACTATATAAATAAGAATTATTTATATAGTAAATTAACATTCAATATTTTTCAGGATTGTAGTGTGATAATGAATATTATGATCTATAGTGGAAACT
>JAUZNJ010039507.1:0-10704 GCA_034780135.1 Jordanella pulchra | reverse complement strand
TTAGCGTGGTGATAGCTAGGCAGGCTAATGTTAGCGTGGTGATAGCTAGGCAGGCTAATGTTAGCGTGGTGATAGCTGAAGCAGGCTAATGTTAGCGTGGTGATAGCTGAAGCAGGCTAACTTTAGCGTGGTGATAGCTGAAGCAGGCTAACTTTAGCGTGGTGATAGCTGAAGCAGGCTAACTTTAGCATGGTGATAGCTGAAGCAGGCTAATGTTAGCATGGTTAGCCCGGTTAGCTTTAGCCACAAATGAATGGGACTTTCCTAACATGGAAAACAGCTACCATAGAAAAAGTGATTTGCTCTAAAGTTTTACTGAAACTTACAAATAATAGGAGGCAGTGAAGTAAACAACAAGCAGGGGGCGCTCTGCAGCTCCTCATATGAGGACAGAACCATCCATTTTATCACTTGTGTCAGAAACTCTCTGAACTGAGTGGCTGAGCTTCTTCGATCAAAGACAGCAGATCTAGAAGAAGCACAGCTCCTCCCACCGTTTGTCCTCATGGATCCACATGTTAGTTTGTGTGGAGGAGGTGCAGCAGCCAGCTGTGGGCTATCCCTGCCCCCCTCCCTCTGTCTCACAGGAAGTGTGTGTGGGGGGGTTGGGGGCAGGAGTGTCAGCTGCATGGAGGAGTTAATCCACCTCTGGTTCTTACAGGTTCTGACTCCTTAAACGCAGCTTTACTGCTCACAGGTGTGAAGACATTTTCTGTCGATGTTCCTGAAGCTCATGAGGAGCCGCCAACTGCAGTGTTTCTGCTCCATCACGGCCTAGTCAAAGGCCTCCTCAGCAACTCGAGAGGCCTGGTCACGTTATTCAGACGTGTTGGAGCAGAGGTGCTTCCAGAGGTTGCAGGACGGTTGGAGCTGCAGGCCCCTGTGATGATGCAGGTTCTCTTCTCTTCTCTGATGCAGTGACCCACGAGCATTTGAAGGACCGAGCCCTGTTCGCTTTCCCTCCTCCTCCACCGGGGGCCAACCCTTCAGAGTACTACCACCTGATGGCCAGCGCCAGCCAGAGGAGCCCCTACGGCGACCTGCTGATGCAGAACGGCGCAGCGGCCGCCGCCGTTCATCTGCCGGATTACATCAGCCCTGTGGACGGTGAGAACGCCCGGAGCCCCGCTCCACATTAGCAGCTAACATGTTAGCCCTAGCCATGTTCTCCTTCCTCCTGACACATTTTGAAGCCGCCTCTCTCTGCTGAGCTTCTGTAGTTTTCAGGACTTTTTATGGTTCTTGTTCGTTTGGTTCAGAACTGGAATCTGTCTAAACGTGAGTCTGGAAAAGAGTTCAAATCTGACAGGAAAGGGAGAAATGTTTTCCCATCGGTTCACAGAGACCGGTCTGTTCTTCTGATGCTGGTTGGAGCCTGAACGCTTTCACCAACCTGCAGTTTGAATCAATCAGCAAACAGCAGAACAGTCGGTCTCTTTGGGCGTCAGAATCCGATCCCCGGCTCCACCAGCCACCCAACAACAAACTGCTGCAGGGAAGGAGCCGTTCTCTTCCTGACTGACACTGAGCAATAAAACCTGCTACCATTAATCTTAGAAATGACCCCCATCACAGAGGTAAACACAGCCGGCTGGAGGCGTCCGCCCCTCTTCTCCCCCATCCTCCTCGGTCGGCCACACTTGTTTGCTCGTCAGCCTCAACCTCGGTCACCTCTTAGGCTGCTCCTCTGCAGCCTCCACACTCGCTGCCTCCATCCCAGGTCCACTGATGTGGTCGGCGGCGGTTCGCTCTGCCGTTCCGGAGGCTCTTCCGCTCACAGAGAGCGTATTGAGCGAGGCAGCTCGCCGATGGTCGCTGCGGACCGCCTCAGATTGAATCAAAGAGCTTATTTAGTGGGAGAGCGCGGCCAGAGCAGCGGTGAAGGTGGCCAATGTGAGCTACATCCATTCCTCCCTGTTTGTTTTGGGTGGATGTGAGGATAAATATTAAAAATTAAATTTATGCATTAATATTCAGCAGACCCACCACAAGCCTGAAAGCCCTCAGTGAACCCGAGCTAGAAAAGCCTCCGAGCTCCAAGAACCGTGTGTGGAAAAGTTTTCAACCCGGTGGGAGAACTTTAGAGGCTTTCTGGAGGACGCCTGTAACCAGACACTTGCCTCCACAGAGGATGGCGGCTGTGAAACCTGCAGCTACCAGGACGCACGGTGGAGCTGCGGGTTCCTCCCTCAGCCCAAAGGCTCGAGTGTCGGCCTCATTAGCAGAATACGAGGATGTCTGATGAACCGTCCTCTCTGGACTATTGGCCATTTAATTAGAAACACTCTGCTGCCTGATTCAGGGAAGATACTGACTGCTCACACCGTGCAGTGACTTTGTAACCCTTCACTGTTTGCCTGGACAGAAAGGATCGACGTTAGAGCGGCTGACCCTGATCCCCGCAGCTAACGGCTGTTTTACACGATTCAAGAAACTCAATGAAAAAGTTAGCATCAGTGAGAAGCAGCTAATGCTGAACATCGCGTCTGCGTTCGCTCATCAGCCGCCGACGTGTTCCTGTGGTTGAACGGATCCCTGCTGATCCTCCAATCAGAGGGCGAGGAGGACCGGCGCCGCTGTTAGCTTCCAGCACGTCTGCTTCCACATGATGGAGATTCAGCTGAAGTCGCTGCTAATAATCTGGACTTTCAACAAGCAACCAGTTCTAGTTATTATTTCCTGCCTTAGTGATGTATCCAGCAATGATTAATTAATGTTTAAGATTAATTAATAAGTTCATGAATAAATGAACTAGTTATGAAAAACAGATCAGTCTACATGATGTGTGAACAGTTAGGACCCTGAATTCTAGTAAATGTAGCTTTAATCGCATGTTTACATTAAAACAACGTTAAAACTGCATCACATCTGTTAAAACATTTAGAACGTTGAAATAAATGTAACATAAATAAAACAGACGATGTTACACAATAAAAAAAGGTTAGAAAGACTTTAATTAGTTCCTGTCCACCACTGAGAGCTTTACTTTTACCCACAATCCTTTGCCAGCAGGACGTATAGTCGAAGCGCTGCTCAGCGTGTTTTCTTCCTGTTTCTGTGGGACTCAGGCTGATGTTCTCACCTTCAGATGTTTGGGTTTTAGAACGAGAGCTTCAGACGTTCAACACATTTCTCTTCCTGAAGGCTGTAGTCCTAATTTAACTCACATCAACCGCATGTCCTTCCATCCCATAATGATGTCTGTGAGACTGATGGCTGCTTGGATTCAGCTCAGCAGCCATGAACAGGAAGTAAGACCAACCCAACAAAATAGAGTCCGTTTCTAGAGTGGCCTAGTCAAAGTTCAGTCCTGACCGTAAACATTAACATTAGAGGAAGCCTCATTAATTTGCGGTAATTTTTGTTTCCTCACAGAACATTTAGAGATTTATTCTTTAAATCATTATTTCCAATAGTTTTCTGAAGTTCATGTTAATCATGGAGGATGAGCAGGAATCTGTGGGGGCGTGAATACTTTCTATAGCGCTATAGGTACTCATTTGCACTTTTCTAAACTCCCGGTGAAGCTAAGCTATTGAGTTCCAACATAAATGAAGTGATTTGAAGACGAGCAGCTTAGCGGCGCTGAGTGGAGGCATTCAGAGCGCCGCCTGAGCTCCTGCAGGGATGTCGGGGCTGGGTGGGCGGAGAAACATCCCCGCGGTTTGTGGCTAACGTTAGCGCTGCCGCGACAAAAGCAGCTGCCAAAGTAAACGTCTGCCGTCCTGCGGAAAAAGAGGTTTTTGTGAAGATCCTGCAGAGGCGGTGAGGGAGAAAGATCTGTGTAGTGATGTGGTGCTGGGGGGGGGTTCCCTCACACTGACACACAAACACTTCACTAAATGTTTGCTCATGAGCACGGCGGTGGAACGGCGTCCATAAACACGCTGGCATCCATAACGGCGGCTTTCAGCCCAGAGGCTCAGGGGGGATTCAGAGTGGAATGAAGTTAAACTGGAAAATAAACAGGAGAACCGAGGAGAACCGAGGGCTGAGAACAGAGGAGAACCGAGGCGGACTGAGGATAACCGAGGAGAACCGAGGAGAACCGAGGAGAACCGAGAACAGAGGAGAACCGAGGCGGACTGAAGAGAACCAAGGAAAACTGAGAACAGAGGAGAACCGAGGAGGACTGAGGAGAACCGAGGAGGATTGAGGAGAACCAAGGAGAACCGAGGACTGAGGAGAACCGAGGAGAACTGAGGAGAACCGGGGAGAACCAAGGATTGAGGAGAACTGAGAACAGAGGAGGATTGAAGAGAACCAAGGAGAACTGAGGACTGAGGAGAACCGAGGACTGAAGAGAACCGAGGAGGACTGAGGACTGAAGAGAACCGAGGACTAAGGAGAACCGAGGAGAACCGAGGACCGAGGAGAACTGAGGACTGAGGAGAACCGAGGACTGAGGAGAACCGAGGACTGAAGAGAACCGAGGACTGAGGAGAACCGAGGAGGACTGAGGACTGAAGAGAACCGAGGACTAAGGAGAACCGAGGAGAACCGAGGACTGAGGAGAACTGTGGCAGCGTGTCGGTCAGCTGCTGATTCTTGGAGCTGCTGCCCCCCCCAGTATAGAACGCTTGGTTGAAGCCTCCTGACCTGAAAAGGTCTCAGTCTATTTACTACTTAGTAGACCAGCTTTGCTCATGCTGTCCAGTTTCTCTGTGTTCCTATAAAAACCAACCTTTTTAAGGTCCAGCTCTTCAGTTATCAGTAATGTGTTCAGCGCAGCACGAGCGGCCATGATGACACCAAACACAAACCTCCAATTAACGTTCCTCCTAAATCTGCAGCACATGCCTGAAATAATCCTCGTCTCTGCGGTGCTTTTTAAATATTTTCCCTCTCTGCTGTGTCAGTGTATAATTACGTCTCTCTATATAAATCCACATCCCACAATTACAACCAGCCGTGACTCGGCCCACATAGCAGCGTGCTCGCAGTCACGCTCGTAGACGCGGTGGAGCGCCGCCTCGGCCTGTGCAACATCTGTTTGCTCACTCGGTGCCGGAACATGTTCGCCCTTCCAATTATAAAACATTCCATGATGGAGACGTTCAGACCAGGTGGAATCAGAGAATCACCCTGATGGCGGCGCTGCAGGGGGGGGGCATTAATGCCACACCTTCCTGTTGGCAGGACGTCTGATTGTAAAACAAATGGCCGCCGTTCTCAGGCAGGACTCCCCCCCCCCCATCTCCTGAACGGCTTGTTGTTCCTGCCGACTCCTTCATTCACGCCTCTGTAATTTTCTCCCGTTTTTTCCTCTGCGGCCCCCAGACGTTCCCAGGGGCCCTTTAACTGAGAGCACATGTCTGCAGTTTACGACTCTCCACCTGCAGCTGCTGCAGCTCCACGGCTGCACCGAGTTAGCTGGAGGCGCTGTGAGCTGCAGCAGCGTGCTGCCGGCGGGGCGGCGGACATGTTGGACGGTGTCAGGTAGGAAGGTGAGCCGTGACGGAACCATGAAGGGTTTCCTGCCTCCAGCGCCTCTGATCATGTCCTCATAAACTCCAGCAGTCTGGTCCTGCAGCTCCTGCTGGGTCTGAGAAGTTTGTACCCAGAGGTCAGTCGGGTGGTTCTGTTGATTTGCTGGATGGTTCTGAACAGAACCTTTGTTCAGTCTGTTTAAATTGCCTCCATTAACCTCGATTTCTATCGCGGGTAACGAGGCAGCGGCGCCGAGAGGAGGAGGCAGATTGGACAAGGCCCGGTTCTGGTCCAGGGTTCTGATCCAAACCCTTTGTTATATTATTCAGCTTAATATCAGTTCTGATCCAAACCCTTTGTTATATTATTCAGCTTAATATCGGTTCTGATCCAAAGTTCCTTCAGAAGCTAGAAGCGGTTCTGGCTCATTCTGGGCCCTCGGGTCTCATCATGTCTCCGTTTTGTCCCGTCCAGTGTCACGGTTCTCCAGTCCCAGGCTGACGCCGCGGCTGAACAGGAAGAGGGCGCTGTCCATCTCTCCGCTGTCGGACGCCAGCATCGACCTGCAGACCATGATCCGGACCTCGCCCAACTCTCTGGTGGCGTACATCAATAATTCCCGCTCCAGCTCCGCTGCCAGCAGCTCCTACGGACACCTTTCAGTGGGAGGAATCAGGTGTGAATGTCAATGAGCAGAGAGCGGTTCTGGTCCAAGCCCGGTTCTGCATGTCCTCCTGCAGCAGACAGTCAGTAGTTCTCCAGGGTTTCTGTGTTCAGGCTCTCTGTAAACGGATCTAAGCAGGTTCCTCAGCGCTCCTTCATCTCTAGCGTCTCATCCTGGATGTTCTCCTGTGTCCCTGCAGCCCCACCTTCAGCTTCCCCCATCCCATCAACCCTGTGGCGTACCAGCAGCTGCTGTCCCAGCAGAGACCCCTCAACGCCTTTGGCCACACGCCTCCTCTCATCCAGCCGTCGGCGTCTCCTTTCTCCGCCCGCCAGCAGCCCGTCTCTGCTTCGTCCGTGTCTTCACACAACAACTCCACCTCAGAGCCGAACCAGGTAGGAACCGAGCATCTAACCTGAAGCTGCTGCACCACCTGATGACACCCGATGACGAGCTGCCATGATAATGATGCAGACTCTTTGACTGCTGCTTTGGATGCAGGTTGTTTTCATGCCAGGGTTGGTAAACTAGCAGGTCTGTGCGTGCCGCCCAAAGCAGGTCCCTCCTTTTTATTGACCGCGCGTATGCTAACAGAAAACCAATAGCTGTTGTTCCGGGAGCCACTGATTTCCTCCTCGGTTCTGGGCTGGTCGTTGTCACCCTCCTCTTCATCCTGCCTTCTTGTCTTTCGCTCTTTCTGTGGCAGCGTTAGCGAGCCTCTCGCTGGGGTGGGTGAAATATTACAGCAGCTGTAATATTCAGGTTTGAAGCTATAAAAACACCTGCAACCCCGACAGCATGTGCAAAGCCGATCTACTAACCCGGTAGAGTGTGGATTACTCCATATAGCATTGTTCCTGTTAATATCTCCTCAGTTAAATAGTCTTATATTTATATATATAAATGAGATGGATCCAACAGACCAGTTAGAAAATAAGAGACGATTATGTGCCAGATCATAAAATAGTAGGAAAGTTATTCCTCATTATGTCTTCAGCACTCGGGTCGATAACTGAACAGGTCAGTCAGCAGCTTCACTCTAAATGTGAAGCTCCTCCTGTTTCTTCTCTTTTTCCTGCTGTTATCCATCACCTCCTTTTTTTTTCTTTTTTTTTAGCTTTTTACGGCACCAGTGGCTCGTTTTTCTGACAGTAGGCCGACAGGAAAGAGAGGGGGGGGAGACATGCGGGAAAGGATTCGAACCTGGGTCGCCTGCGTCGAGGACTAAGGCCTCCATACATGTGTCATGCACGCTAACCACTGCGCCACCTGCAGGCCCCATCCATCTCCTTCTTACACAGCATCTTCTAACTCTCCCTCTCTGGACTTTCCTGCATCAATGCAGCAGCAGAGAGGAGATGATCTAAGCCCGCACCATGATACCACCTCCTACCATCCCAGAGCCTCACTGCAGGGACTGGTTGCTCCTCTTCCACCAAACATCTGGAGAACTGATCAGTGGTGGTCCATGTCAGAACATCCCTCCCCTCTGAGGGGAACATCAGGTTCTTCTTCTGTGCTCCGTGGAGTCTAGATTTTAGAGCAGGAAGGAGGTTCTGCAGGTTGCTCCCCGTTCTATGAGGTTCTACCAGTTGGTGTTGGATGATGCTTCTGGAAGCAGAACGGCCTGAAGAATCACAGCTGCTTAGTTTGGATTTGCTCCTCACATTCCTCAGAGGGTTTGATGATGTTCTTTCTCACCTTCTTTTGAGGAACACATTTCTGAACCATCTCAAAGGTTTGAAGCTGAACAGACTGGATCCTTCTGCTGCTTCAGATCCTCGACCAGCTCTGAGCGTCGGATGTTTCATGTCTGGACCAAGCAGCTCCTTCTGTGAAACCTCCTCCTGTCTCCTCTTCAAGCTGCAGCTCCTCCAAACATGAACTGAGGGGATTCAGGCGTCACACAAACGCTGCCGTTCTGCAGCTTTGGTTCTGCTTCTTCCAGAGCTCCCAGGAGAGCAGCTCAACATTTGTGCAGCTTTATTAGCACTGATCAAAACCATATCCCCCCCCCACACACACACACACACACACACACACACACACACTGGATGAAAGACACAGCGTCAGGGTGGGAGGACCCCCTCCAGGGTTGGACCCTCTCCACTACGCTTCAGCTCTCGTTTCTACCAGCCTTTCATTCTGTCTCCATTAGCGTCTCTGTGTCGTGTTCAGAGGCGGTGGGTTGATCAAAGACCCCCCCCCCTTTAATGCACACAGACCCCGCTCTGCATCCGGCCCAATCTGTAACAACAGCAATAACTCTACAGCTTTCATATTTCTGTGAGGCTTCTGCGATCATGGAGTCTAAACTGTTTAGTCTTGGCGGCGGCTCCTGTCTGGCTGATGGGCTTCAGGCCTGCAGCCAGCACAGCTCTGCTAACATGGTGCTGCTTGAAAAGCTGCACTTTCTGACAGGAATAAATGCTTGAAATATGTTGTGATGAGTGGAGGGAATTCATGTGTGGATGAAAAATGCAAAGTAAACCAGAGGTTTGGTGGATTGTTTGGGATCAAGTCCATCGGTATTAAATGTGGTCCAACAGATGTGATGCAGAACAAGCATCCGGGCCTGGTCCTGTTCTGAACGTCGGTCTGCACAAGTTCAGATCCAAGACGTGGTTCTGCCTCATGCCTGGACCTGCAGACGCTCTAAAGCTGTTATTTGCCATCAAACTGTTAATGTTCAGCGTGGCGATAGACTGGATGAGGAATCCTGGACGAGCCCCCGATAAAATGTTTTATTTGAAATTGGAAACAAGAAAAGAGAGAAAACAGTTTGTTTCACAATTATCTGCTGTGCAACTAAACAGGAACGTCTTCCATCCCAGAACTGACCTGAGAGCCTGAATGGTATAAATGTGGTTCTTCCTGTGCATCAAACTTCGTCTGCTTTTCAGCGATTCTTTGTCAAACTGTTCAGTTCAGACACGACTGAATCGAAGTTCCTCTTAGCTCTGATCATCTGTCCTGTAGCTTCAGCACAAGGTGTTAGCTGTTGCAGATTCACGTCAGCTGACAGGGTTGGTTGGTCCAGAGACCAGCACACGGCTTTGATGATCATCTTCATCTAACTTCAGGCCTTTTGTTGTTGTCTTCCTCAGAATGCCAGTGGAGATCCGGCCGTCAGCAGCACCGTAAATCCATTAAATACCAAAAGGACGAAGGTGAAAACCGAAGCAGAAGCTCCAGTTCCTATTTCCCCGTCCTCTCAGGTAGGAGCATCCAGGAAACATCTGACCTGGAGCTCAGGTTCTCCTCCAGTTCCTCGTCGGTTAATGAAGCCTTAATCCTAAGTTCTATTATTGATTATTTTACTGTGACATCAGATGTGAAGTGAATTGATTCCAGGCAGAACAAAGCGATTCGTTCACTGTCGCTGTTTTCCACCAGGAGCAGGGAGGGGGGGTCCTGGACCCGAGCGAAGACCTGGATAAGGATGAGTGCAAACAGGAGCCAGAGGCCGTTTACGAGACCAACTGCCACTGGGAGGGATGTTCCAAGGAGTACGACACCCAGGAGCAGCTTGTTCATGTGAGCCTGATCTCCAGCAGCTTGCACTCCTTCATACAGGTCTCCAGAGCTCAGCCAGTCGCCTGCAGATCATCCTCGGCCTCTGGAACCAGCTGGAGCTTCTAGGATCCAGTTAGAAAACATTGAAGGTCAAAGCGGAAACTTTGTCTTTAAAACAATCGTTTTTTTCCTAAAATATGAGATGGACTGAGATCTGTATGATTAAATGCTGGACTTGATGGAACTGGACCAGAGTCCAGGTGGAGTCCTGATCAGATGAACCTTCCTAAGGTCTGCAGAGGCTCCACTAAGAACCATAACCGGACCTGAAGCCCATTCAGTCCAGTCATGAAAAGGTTCTGTTTATTCGAGTTAAAGTGGAGGCAAAGTGTCTCCAATCAGTGAGTCTCAGAACCTCCGGCCCTGGACGGGTCCATTAGAACCCAACTAACCAGTGTGGAGGTCGTTAAAGGAGTGTTGATTGGTTCCGGTCAGAGAGTTCATGTTAATGAGTCGGCACCCCACAGAGCAGCGTGACCTCTGGCCCCTAACCTCTGGGTCCCTGCAGCCCCAGGGGCCGCTGTAAATCCACCATCACGCTCTCCACTCAGATCAGCCTCAGAGCAGCAGGAAGGAACCCGGACCATCATTAGCATCAGAACTTTGGTTCTGATTGTTCCTGGTTCTGAGGAAGAACATGGAGGAAAGCAAACCTGAAGATACTCTTTGGTTCCTGTTCAGCCCAGAGTGATCCTGGTTCAGGAGATAATTAACCAGAAGATTAAAGGTTCTGTTTGGACCACAGACTGGTTTCCATACCTGCTTGTTCATTCGGACCAGAACCTTTCAGAACTTTTGTACGGATGAAGAAACTGGGCAGGGAAGGAAAGGGAACCTTAGGCTCAACTCACGCTTGATAAGCTTAGCTTTGCATTAGCTAATTTATCAGACTCTTGCTAACGCATGGCCTCCTGCTAACGCTGGGCCTCCTGCTAACGCACGGCCCCCTGCTAACGCACGGCCCCCTGCTAACGCACGGCCTCCTGCTAACGCACGGCCTCCTGCTAACGCACGGCCCCCTGCTAACGCTCGGC
>JAUZNJ010039506.1:0-10705 GCA_034780135.1 Jordanella pulchra | reverse complement strand
TAGTAGAGGATCTTTATATTTACAGCCGCTAACATTCAGCACGATGCTCCAGGAGCTGCAGCTCTTACAGCTTTAGTGTTTGGATTTTCCTCTGTTTTCTGCTAAAGTTTTCTCCAGATTGGTGCATAGATCTGTCATTTTTGGTCTAGACCTGTTTGAAACAAAATTCTCTTTTGTTCAACTAAGTCCTCATCAACAAAGTGTCTTAGGAACGTCTCCACACGGGCGTTTTGAATGAGACCAAACTCCTATGTGCTACAATTATTAGAACAGTTTTGGTATTTTATTTTTTAGAATGCCTTTTTGTTTATTTTTTTTTAAGTCAGCAGTGGGTTGCTATTGCATGGATGCTATTTTTGCCAAGTCTATTTCCTTTTAAATTATACACTGACCTTAAACAGAGGTAAGTAAGGCCTCTCCTGTGTGTTTCTTTGACCTCCTGGATTAGTAGTCAGTGTGTTACTAGAGCAATGCTTTGATCATTTGTGGATAAAGGCTCTCACTATTGTTCACTGAAACCCCAAAGCATTTAAATAATCTTTATAATTCTCTGAGTCAGTAATATTTTAATAATCCTTTCCTCTGCAAATTGTATCTATCAAGGAATTATGTGTCATTTGCGTGATATTTTGATTGTACAAGTTTCCAATGTGGATCATTAATCAGAAGTATTTTATTGTATAGTGAATTTTTATCATAGACTGGGTTGAGTAAAACATTTTATCTTAAATAATGATGTAGTAATTACAAAACCACTTCTTGAATCTACTCAAGGGCATCTCTGTCTTTGGCAATTCAATGTTAACGCAGATTATTGTCATTCCAGCAACACTGGCATTAATCTGCTCCACAGATGGTGTTTTTTTCCAGCCCACTGACCTGTGTGTTGTGTACTTCCATCTGCTCCTTTTCCATCAAACGTCTTTTCTTGTGGTTGTTGATACCAAAGACCCAGCTTCCCACAATAATGGGGCAGTTTTTAAATTTAAATTAAGCAAAAATGAAACGTACCACACTCTAAATTTAGTGTTTCCTTTGTGCTGTTGGAAATTTACTAATATTTATTGTTTCCAATTCATAAAAAAAAACAAAAAACTATTTTTAACTGGGGCTATTCAAGTTGTGAGATATACATTTTTCTCTTTTTTTTTCAATTTTCTGTCAAGTTTTTACAATAATTAATAAATAATTTCTGTCTCATAACCTTATTATTCCACGTGGAGATGTGCTATAATCCCATTTTATCATTTTCAAACATGTATTTAAGCAATTCGTTTTGGGTAATCCTCCTTTGCAGAATGAATAACACAGCTGAGATTCATATTCAGACCATTTTATTATTGAATGAAACCCATCAAAACAAGAAAAAAAAACTGTATCAATTTCTGACTTAATGGAAATCATGCAGTAGGTTTTAATCGGTGAGTTTTTCCTCACTTTGTGGAGTCACAGTGATAATAATCTTGCCCATGTTTCTGTTTGCTTCCATGTGTCTATGAGCCTCTGCAACTTCCTCCAGCTTAAATGTGCTGTCGATCACTGGCCTCAAGGTGGCAGCCTGGTCTGAGAAATATGGCAAACTTCTTTCTGCAAAAGCCTGAATCAGGTCTGCTTTGTACTGAGAAGAAAAACAAAAGCATAAAAAAGAAGTCAGGCCTTCTAAAAGACATTTACACAAGAACTGTGTCAATCATAAAACCCCGAATTGGCAAATTTTGGAAAATTATGAAGAAACAGGAGGAACAATACAATCACAGTAAGTTTCATTGCAACACATAGATCATAAAAAAAAGCAGCTGATGGTGATTTAGTGTGAATTCTCACCTGAAGGCTGCGAGAGCGAAGGAGGCTGCAAAGGAGGTGGCCTCGCTTGGACAGCAGCTTTCCCAGCAGGTCTCCCTCCACCTTCCTGCCACCCATGGTGCCGTACAGCACCCATCTGCCATCCACAGCCAGGGAACTCACATTTTTCTCCCAATTACTCCCACCAATACAGTCAAGGATCACATCTGCTCCTTTTCCTGTCAGATTACACACCGTTCACACATACAGACACATCTATGTGTTTTACAAGTCGCAGCTTTTTAACACATGCAAACTAAATGGTTACTGTAGACACTAACTACTACACACTAATGACCAGTTAAAACACCAATAAATGGGAATTATAATTTTAGAGCTCTGCAGAGCAGCCCGTCTACCTCCTGTGAAGCGATGAACACCCTGCATAAAACACTCCTCCTTGTAGTTGAATCCGGCCGCTGCGCCCAGCTTCTCGGCCATCAGCAGCTTCTCCTGGCTCCCTGCGGTCACGATGGGCACAGCACCAAACAGACGGACCAGCTGCACGGCAGCCGTTCCGACACCACTGGCTCCAGCGTGAACTAACACCACTTCACCTGCTTTAACCTGCGCTGTTGTGTAAACAATAGATGGGGAGTATGGGAGTGAAAAGGTGTCCTCTTGTTTTTAAATCACAATAAGGGCTGAAATAAATAATCATATTAATTATGATCAATCAATAACTGAAAGAACGTCAACTATTTAAGTATTCAATTAATTGTTCCCTGGAGTATAGATACTCTAAAACGCCTTCAGCTGACAGAACAACCATCTTAGAGCAGCAATTATGCCAAAATTATAAGAAACATAGAAATACTTTGCATTTAAGCTAAATCGGTATGCTCTATCCAAAGCTCCTCAAGTAGAAACGTTTTAACCTCACTTGTTTTAATTCTGTTTTAATTGCTAAAAAATAATGGACAGACTAATTGATTAGCAACATAATCCTTAGTTGTAGCTCGACTTATAGCTCAGTTTGGTAAATATTAAGAGTGTCTTGTAAAGGCATCCATGCTGCTTAAAGTTTTTCTCATGTTGTCATTTTAAACCTACAAACTTATCAGTATCCTTTGTGATTTTAGGAGGGAGAAAAACACAAAATAGTGGATCATTCAAAGAGAATGGAAAATTAAAAGTCTAAAAAACTTCAGCCCCTTTTTACTCTGATACCCAGAAATAAAAACAAGTGGCTTCAGAATAAAAGCATTCAGCATCATAAATCCAGCCGGAAGCCTCAGAGGCGTGTTAGAGAATAAAGAACATCTTCAAGAACAACGAACTTTTAAAAAGTGAGACTTAGAAATAATTTAAAGATGCTCTCTTTTAGCAAAGACATTTCAAAACAGATTTGAGAGAATAGTGTTCTTATAACACTGCAAAAACTTTCTAAAACGGAGTAAAATATTCTATATGTAAGTGTTTACCCTTAATTTGAACAAGTAAATAAGATGATTCGTTCGTGGAATTAGTATTTTTGCCCTTAAAATAAAATAATTACATATTATGCACTTGAAGTAAGGCAAGACAGTTGATGTTTTCGTTTTCTTATTTTAAATGTAAACCTTCTTATTTCATTGGCAAAGTTATTCAGTTACCTGCTGAATTCAAGAAAAAAAATGCAGTAATTTTAAGAAAAAATGAACTACTTAGGTCTCATTTTCTTTGCAGTGGTAGGAGACTGACACAAACAATGATGTTTGTGGTTGCCATGAATCCTTATAATCATCTTGTTAGATGCAATACTTTATCTATAGAAAGCGCCCTCGCTGTATGACTTTTAGCTTTATATATTTATGCGATATGTTGTCAGTATCTTGCTTTTGATTTCAGTTTCTATTTGTGTACCTATAAAAACCAGCAGCTGAAAAGCAGTGAGCCAAGCCTCTGGGATGGCAGCAGCCTGACAGAACGTGAGGGTGTCAGGAACAGGCATTAAAAGCTCCTCGGATACAGAGACATACTCAGCATATCCTCCTCCACCCAGCAAAGCCATCACCCTGTCGTCTGGTTTCCAGTTCCTCTTTAGTTCCTGACCCAGAGTGTCCACAGTTCCAGCTACCTCCAGGCCTATGATATCACTTTCACCTGCAGGAGGAGGGTATAAACCTCTTCTCTACAGAAGAGAACATACAGTATGTTAGGTTTGTAAGTGAACCAGAATATTCTTTTTAGACGTGCATCTAATTTTGCTGCACCTGTAATAAGTCTGCTCTGTTGAGCGCAGCTGCATGGACTTTTATCAGCACCTCTCCGTCTTTAGGTTCAGGTCTGGGGATGGATCGCAGCAACAGATTCTCTGGTCCTCCTGGGACGTCGACGCAAACTGCCCGCATCATCTTTGCAAAGCTCGAGCAACTCTTATACCAGGTCTACAAAACGAACACACTCATTTGAGTCTTTCAATTCCACTTGTAGAGTTTAGATATATCCCTGGATGTGTTTATTTGATTATAATTTCCATAGATATTCATTGACTCACGGTGTTGTAGGTTTTTCTTAGTAAAAATACTCCAGTTTGAAGGATTTGAGACATTTGATAATCTCAGGGTGGCTAATGTGATGTGATAAAAGTAATAATTAACAAAGAAAACAAGGGATAAAACAAATAAACATTATAAATTACATCGAATCAAATGTTGTAAAAAAAATGGATTTCAAAAGGTAAAATAGCTTAAGTTAGAACGGAAAAAAATCTAAATGGCAGCAGGTTTAAGCAGTCTGATTCCTAAGTGTTAACCTTTAGAAAGCGCAAAACCATAAATGTGCCTTTTGGGTGCTTCGGGTTCCCGTACAAAGACATGGTAAATAGTGGAAAATACGCTTTTACGAATAACAAAACTATTTAGCAGAAGAAAGAGATGAGAGCAGAAGGAGCAGAGGTAGAAAAGCAGAAGAGAAACCAAGACTCGGTTGCAATCAAGTATTGTTATGACAATTACTACAGGTTAATAGGGAGTGCGCATGCGCCGACAACTCAGTTTATTTTACCTTTCCTTTCATTAAAGCGGTTTAACTGATTTTGTAAGTCGTGTTACTGGTGCAGTTGGATGTGAGGAAATGAGAAATATACAGAGATTTCTAGAATTGTAGATACAAATCTAATACAAACGGGTTATTTCGGTAATGAGACAAAGAATAAAAGAATTGAACTCACCTAAAAGCAACGTTAGCTGTTGATCAGCGCTAAAGAGACTTTTCTGGTAAGTTTGGTTGCAATTTCTTAAGTGGACTCCGGTTAGGAAAAGGAGGGATCAGCTTCCAGAGAGGGGCAGGTTTTAAAACAAACCACAAGGACGTGAAAAAACCCACATATCAGCACAATATGGTTGGTCTTGATTACGCAAAGAGGATGGATAAGTTTAAATTACAAGACACGTAGATTTACTGGTAAAGAACTTTGCTGTTTGGTTTCTAAATGAAACAATAATAATAAAAAAATACCTGGAAAAGAAATGTTTTTAAATTAATTTGTGAATGCTAATTAACAAAAAAAAATCTCGTTTACTCTGTAGAGTACAGATTTATATTTTGATTTTTTATGATTAATTAACAATTGTCAGCCCGGCTGACAAATCGGTCCATTGTTGAGGAATTAAATAACCGACTTCTTCAGCAGAAGGAAGTTTTCTAAAAAAACAAACAAACAAAAACAAACAACTCCTGCTATATGTCTGAGTTAATAGGACACAAAACACAACAACCTGAGCAGAGATCATGGTAACCAAGACCATTACAGTGATGTGGATTCTGTGCTTCCCCACTCCTGCAGAATCTGCACCTTCATCTCTACACAAAATTCAAACTTACTTTAGACCTTTGAGCTTCAGTCCAGTTATTATCCTCCTCAACAAGGATAGGAAGCGTCTGATGTCCAGAAGTCTTTTGGATCGGTCTGTGTGGGTTCTTGATGCGCCGACTCTAGCCCACTCCTTGCAAAGCTCCCACACAACTCTTGAATGAGTTTTGCTTTAAGCAACCTTCTCAAAGCTGCAGCTCTCCATGTTGCTCCTTTTTCTATACTTTTTCCCTCCAGCAAACTTTCCACGAATATATTTTAACATTTTTACAATATTCTGATTTTCTAAGACACTAAACTTTGAGTCCTTAATATCTCTAAACCATAATCATTTAGGTTTATAAAGAGTAAAGGTTTAAAACATTTCACCCATTTTGTACTAAATCTATATAATTACACAGTGGGGACTCAACTTCAACAAGGTGGAAAATACATTTCAAAATTTTCTAAGATTGAAACTTCTGTCCAGACTGAATCAGAATAACCACTAAACTTTACAATTCATTAACCTAAATATACAAAAATACTCCTAACATGTAACGTTTATCAATGTTTACATCTGCTGATAACATGCATGCTGTTCAGAGTGAACAAAATATACAATAAATGTTTCAACAATCTAATTCAATCTTCAACGTTGTCCTTATTTTATCTACTTTTTTCACTTTAAAGATGCTGTAATGTAAATGAGTCAATACATCATTTTACCTCTGAGATTTTTCAGACTAAAGATCAAATGTTTTTAGACCTTTTGTCCTCTTCAACCTTCCATCTTTGCCATTATGTTTGCAACCTTAGCAAGAAATTTGCCCTAACCGTTGTGTCATGAATGCTGCACACAATCAGGTAAGAAACCAAAATGTACTCTTTAGTGAGGAAAATGACATTAAATATGGTTATTTTATTTGCCAGTGATGGAACAAAACTAATCAAAAAAAAAAAAAAATATAATACAGAGCAAAAAAAGATGCAGTGTAGGAAAACTTCAACCATTCAGGGAAATTATACAGTATATACAGCAAAAGTTAAATTTCACTAACTGGAGAATAGATTAAACGATATTCCTTGATTTCTTCATGGCTGTTAAAGCTGCGTGCAAAGGAACCTCCATCAGTAAGCTGCAGTTTTTCTTCCACTGCGGAGATTCAGGAAGCTTCTGCTCTGCAGAAATTCATAAAACAATTTACATTAAATTCATTTCGTTCCAAATTAAAAAGCGTATTAGATACAGGAACAGATCAACCAACCTGCTTCTCAAACCTCTGATATAAACAAGCTGATAGAAACACAAACACTCGCTTCTGGTAAAAGTTTGTTACCAATTGTTTAACAATACACGGGTCAGTTGTTCTCTCACCTATTCTCTGAATAATATCACCTGATCAAGTGTTTTCTAACAATCCACACCAGAAAGACATCAGTCAAAGCTGAAATATCTGTACGGTAAATGAAAAACATGCATCAGAACATCCCTGCTAGTGATTTATAATCAGTAATCCATTATTTTCTGGGTCCCCTGAGGTATAAATATTGAGTCACATGAGGACTGACTTCTTGTAGCCAGTTGGCATCAGGCTGGATGAGAACCCATATTTAGGATGTTGGTGAAGGAAGAAAAAAATCTCACTTTTTCCTGTCCTTCCAGTACTAGTGGAAATAAGGAGTTTGCTCAGTTTCACTGGGGTATTAACTGGAACTGGGTGCTTTGGTTAGATTGATTTTTTCAGTGTTATAAAAACACTCCAGGTGGGTTTGTTCTGAAACATCTTAGCATTATCCGTCGGTTCTGGATGTGTCACATCTCACCTTTCCAAAAACAACAACAGATCCACACCAGGAGGGTTAAAACTTTTTAAGTCCTTTGTAATGCATAACTGATAAACTGGAGATGACTATTCATCCCTCATTATTAATTACTTGTTTCCTTTAATTTTAGCAGAAATATATCTCGGTTATAATTAAAGTTTCTCCTTTTCTTTATATCTATTAAAAAAAAAAAAAAACATAACCGCTAAAACATTAGTTTTAAACTGCTGGTTCATATTCCTCCATTTAGGCAGAATAAAAAATAAAAGTGTGATATCTCCCTTTATGAATAGAAAAAGAATTTAAATGCTTTGGGTGCATATATTATTAGTATAATTATTTTTCTAGGTTTATGCTTTTTTCAAAAGATAAATCTTTAAAAGCTGAGAAGCAGCTTCAGTGTGTAAAATAATCCTACCTTCACAGTCTAAGTGGACCCGTGTGGGAAGACATGCGGTGTGGTCGGTGTACTCTAACGTGCAAAGCAAGGATGTCCTCTCGTTGGGCACGGTCAACATCAGCACCAGTATAGAGTTCAACATGTTACTCTCCATCACCTCCACAGACTTATGCTGCTTCTGAAACATAAAACAAGAAGTTCAGCTCAGGATCCATTAAGAACCACAAGGTGCTGCTCTTCTGTTGCTGTAAATCAGAAACTAAATCGGCTCTTAAAGTTGGAAAAACATAAAATGCAGAATAATTACTCTACAATAAGCTGGACAAACATTTTGATTCATGGTAAATCGGAATAATCTAAAATAAAGTTAAACCAGAGTGGGATTTTCTTGTTGTTAGCATCTTTTAAAGAAAGCTGTAGTTTTAAGAGACGTCAGAAAGAAAGAGGAGAAAGAATGGGGCAACAGTAGGACAAGAAACTTCTGTATTTTTTTTTTTATTAATAGTAAGACTAAACAGGTATTGGTCCGGCAGGCTGCAACAACAATACAATAAAACGCTGGAATTTCTAAGTTAGAAGCTTTTTACCAAGAAAAAAAACATCGAAATCTGACTAAAAAGTCCCCAAAAAGCTTTAAGGAGGAATCTGTTAAGCTATAATATAACAATGATCCATATTCAGTGTTTTTATGTAAGATTTAAACAGATAACTTATTTGTAAGAAGGCATGAATAAGCCTACTAAAATTATTGTGACGTATTTTTGGTTCTCATAAATACCAATTCAACCATTTCACCGTGTAGAAGTTATTATTAGTAGAAAGTCCATCTATTTCAGGTCTTAGAGCTGACTGGAGGAATGCAACGAGAGATCGCCCCCTTGTGTTTGGCAGGTTAACAGCAACCTGGAAACAATAGACTGAACACTGAACAAACCCAGGAGGCATTTATGGACTGAAAGGATTTCTGATAAACAGGATGGTTATACTTCAAATATGATTTGAGTCACATCATCAGCAATTATTTCCGTCCTTTTTCTAGTCAACATTTAATGACTAATCTGGCTCCTGATCAGTCATTAAATGCTGATTATTGGTTAAAAAGTCTTTGGAGCTTTTGTATCAAGACACAATTGTATAAATGATCTTGCTTTACTATGATTTAGACTATTATTTAAACTCCATTTAGATTTTTAACACAGCTTTGTTTCCATGTTGATCTGATGAAGCACAGTTTGAGCTTTGGAGAACATTTTTAAAAATGTACCTAAAACAAAATGCAATCACTTTAAAAGAAACCCATAACCACAGTGAAACATGGCGGAGGGACAGGCTAATTTCTTGAAGAGGATTGGATTTAAGAACTTGTACAAAGCAGTATGCTTAAAGGCAAAGCCTTCATTTTTTTGCTTAAAAGTTAGATCAACGTCATAGTTGTTCCAAATCAAAGGTAAAGTGGTGTAATGGGAAGAAATGTGAAGTCCTGGAACGTCCAATTTAAGCCTAGAACTTAATTCAACACGAACAAAACCGACTGGGGGACTTGAAGAGATTATGCTTAATCTTAAATTGGTGAAAGGATTTATTGAAATAAAGCACAGTAAAAACAATGACGGTTTAAGGACAATATTATTTCAGTCATTCTTATTCATACTTTTACTCTAAAATGGTCTGATGAAAGACAAAAAAAAACAAAAAAAAAAAACAGGGAAATCCTCGCACCTTAACAAGATTCAGCTGCTGCTTGCGGCCTTCGTACGCATTGAGATGCTGGCTGACCGTGTCCAGAAAAGCCCTGATGTCTGTTTGCAAGTCGCTCTGCTTGGCGAGGTCGTCCAGAGGAATGAAGGGCGGGATGTTGTGGCGACTGATCTTCACTCTGGGCTTCAAATCAATCTCCAGGTTGTACGTGCCCAAATACGCATCCTCGTACGCAGTTGTCAAAGTGAAGCACATGCCTCGACCTTTTCTGGTTTTGACAGCATCATACCCGCCTGGTGACATCAGAAAAAAAAGATCAAAAAGGGGTATTTCGCTAATAAAACTGTGCAATTAGGAAATATAGTGAAAATAACAGTTTAGTGTTTTTACCAATAAGGTGATGAGCACGTAGAAGATCTGTCAGCTCAGAGTGTCTGGCCATCAAGCGTAACAACTCGGAGCTTTCAAAGTCTACATCCATTTCCTCCTCTTCTCCATTTGTTTGCCGTGTGTCCACAGCAGCCCTCAGTTTCCTGAGATTCTGATAGAGGGGGAGGTAATCGTAGACACACCATTATTTATTCTTTAAGGTCAAGAACCTGAGAGATAAGGCTTCAATTTTTGCTTCAAGTCTCATAAACAAATAAAAATACAGACATGAGTGGGAAGAAGCAAATCCCTGGCTGAACAGTGTCAGTGGGGATGAGGAAAACTATTAAATGTTTGGGTTTTCAGCGAATCATTCATGGCTCAGGATTCAGCAGGACAGAAACAAGGAAAACCTATAAAAAACAATCAGTCCTTCATACCCTGACCATCTCCTGAGACCCATATACTACAAGATATTATGCTATCATTACGATTCTGTTGATTGTTTATGTGGCGGTAATATTTAATATTTGGTATATTTGCCGATATAAGCAGCTATTTAAAGTGCCAATCCTGCCAAGAGTGAACAAAATTATAATCAGAGCAAACTAATATTGCTAAAATTAGCCATTCTTTGTTGTTTTTTTTTCACATGTAGTATTTATTTTTGAGAAGTGCTCTGATGTCTTTTTTATTTTCTTATTGCCAGGAATCCCTATTCAATTTTTGCTCTCATAGTACAGCTTTAGCATTTAGCACAGACAATATCACAGATTTAGTGTAGATCAATATTA
>JAUZNJ010039504.1:0-10705 GCA_034780135.1 Jordanella pulchra | reverse complement strand
TTTCTTTCTTTCTTTCTTTCTTTCTTTCTTTCTTTCTTTCTTTCTTTCTTTCTTTCTTTCTTTCTTTCTTTCTCCCTTCCTGCCTTCCTTCCTTCCTTCCTTCCTTCCTTCCTTCCTTGAACAGGCAAGGCAGGACTTTGAACCAGGTTTGCTCAGCAAACGATATCATGAGTCCAGAGGGTTTTGCAATCTGAAAGTTGTGCTTTAAATTTCGTTTCCATCAGTGCGTGTTGACTTGTGCAAGAAATAAACTCAGGTTGCCTACCAATCTGTTCATCAGTGCATGAATGTGTGTTTCAATGTCTTCAGTAGAAGGTACTTGAATGTTTCAACAGAACATTTGAATTAGAGTTAAACATTTTACAAAGTGTGTAAGAACAAAAACTATTTCAATGTGGTAGAAGTAAAGCCACTGTTGAGACATGAGGCATATTGTTTTCCTTCTTTCTGTGGTCCAGGTTATCCTGGCAGAACTTTACTCCACTGGTTTCGAACGGTCTTTCTCAGACGATGATGACTTGACCGCCATTGCTGATAGCGACGTCGTCTACGCCTTCCAGGCTCCACCGCGGAGCGGCCATGGGGGATCTGTTCCACACTCAGGTAACCCTGGCAAAAAACTCAAACAACTCTTTGTTAAGTAATTTTTTGTTCGCTCATCTGCTCAAACATGATTTGAAATTGTTCCATTTCCTAAGTATTTCTGATTAACTTTCAGTCCCGTTTAATGATGATTATATCTCTGTTTTTTATTTATATTGAGCCCATTTCTGTGATTACACTGCCCTTTTTTCTAAATGCACACAATTTACTTTGGAGATTAAACAGCTCTTTTTCTTTTTGGTCATGCACTGGTGCTCCCTAACAGATTGAATTTAATTTAATGTCTAAATGGCTGCATCGTTCAAAATGTAAAGTTTGTTGGAGTAAAGTCTCGCATGAAAGCCTCAGCTGATTAAATTTATGAAACTAAAGATTGAATTTCTGAAGGTTTGGCACCACTTTGGTTTTTATTTTGACCCTAATCTCCTAAAACATTTTTTTTTTCTTAAACTTTGAGAGAGAACCTTGATGCATCCGAATAATAAAGCTTTAAACATTCAATGTGCTGAATAATCATGGTAACTGAGATAATGATGGTGGTTTGTGTGTCTCTGGTTAATTTGCTGAGTTCAACCTGAACCCAGTGCTCTGTGAAGACGTTAAGAGTTTAGTTTCTACTGTGGGAGCATATTTAGCTGTTATTTAATTATGTTTACATAAAAACTAGAAGCTCTTGAATATCTCAATGGGAGAGATTTTTGTTGTCCTTGTTATACACTAAAATGTCCTCACAGTTAGAAAACCGTCACAGAACTCAGGTATGTGTGAGCAAAACCCAGAGCTTTCTGTACTTTGACAAATAGTTCATTTTTGGATTTTATTCCCACCAACTTATACTAAAATAGTTGTGTTTTTTTGTAGTTCCTAGAAGGACAGGTCCTCACAAAGTGACTGCTCTAAGATTTATGAATCCTCACCAGACAGATTAAGGCTCAACATCCACATCCACTTAGTGGATCATGTAGGTAATAAATCAGAATCATTATGAAGATGATCATAAAGGTCTAGCCCTCAAGGTCAGGTCTTACATACACCTATAAGCAGAAAAGCTCTTAAGAATCACATTAAAGCATTTTTCTGCTAAATGAGACTTCTCTTGTTTTGGACTTAAAATCAGTGGGATGAGTAACGGCTCCTCATATTTCATTAGTTTAGAAGTTGTCATTAAAATATGTCAAACACTTGTATTTCAGGGTTTATTGATTCACCCATTCCTTTCTCTACCCACTGGTATTTTTTCCTTCCATCTCTTTAGCTATTTATTCATCCATTAGTGTTATGCTTCTCACTTATTAGAATATCAATGTTCGTTATTCTTACCAAACTAAGGACTTAAGTTGTCATTGTGACTTTTGCTTACAAGTAGTTTTTTTTCTGCTAGATCTTTGTAGTAACATAACAGCTACTCATAAAGCCGTACAATGGAAAAGGCAGTAAGTATTCCCCATAGAGGTGAGATATTGTACATTACCTTCAACTTTGTAAACCAGCATTCCAACTCAGACTGTTTTCCACAGCTAATACTTCATCCAAACTCTCCCTTTAGAAATTGTATTTGTCAGGTGCCACAGTTAGATGTCTTACTCTTGTTTGGTTCACACCGATAAAACTTTTTTTTTGTTGTTTGTTTTTTTGGTGCATTAAATATCTCATCTTCCCTGATGTTAATTTTGGTTCCCTCCATTTTTATTGTATACAACTTGAATGCTTTGCGAGGCGATGGAGCATTTATGTATCCAAGAACTCGCATCCAGTGTATGAATGTCTGAGCACCTATGTGAACCGGTGAATCTTCACATCCCCACTTTACACAGGTTTGAGGTCTGTTGCTTGGAAGAACTGTGTTTTTGCTGTTATGTTGTCAATCATTTGGTTGTTAGCATGTAGCTTGCGGGGAAAAGTAAAGCCACATGCTAAGTGTGATCGATAACCATGGAGGAAAGATTAAATGTGTAACGGAACCTCCTTAGGCTGTGCCTTCAAAAACATGGATCATTTCTCTCATATATGTGAACTTTGATCAATTTCAATAGTGATGTGTTGTAGTGGAGAGGACTTAAGACCTGCAGTCTTATAGAAATAAGGTTGGATTTTCTTCTTTCCAGACTTTATTTTCCATATCTTTTTCTAAAGGATTAAGTTAAAATTCTTAACAAGCTTCTCCATCAGACTTACTCTATCCGTCCATCAACCATTATGGAAGGGTGCTAACATTAGCCCACCTTGCTACCACTATTCTTGCTACCACTATTCACCTGTATTCCAACAATCAGGGGCTCATCTGAAGGCAGTCGGTAAGAGTTGATGTTTGTGTATTTTTCATTACCTAATGTGTAGGTCACCACAAAACGATGTAAACAGACTCTGGAAAATTGCAAATGTTGCTAATGCTACTTCTAAACACAAGGGGAATTCTCATGTGGGCCCTCACAGAAAAAAGAGGTATGCAAAGGGGTCTAAATAAGCTACTTTTCATTTTTTATCCTTAAACTAAATAAACGTGAATTTAAAGAGGATCTCAACAGGATTGTATACATAAAATACCACGTTTTGACTCTTCTAAAAGAGTATCAGGTCCAGTTGGATGAGGTATGGTAATTATAATATAGTTAAAGTTGGCTTTGTAAATTTATTGTATCCAAACAAAAAAATAATTTTCTTAGGTTAAAATGTATGAATGCACATATTTAATATGAAACCTGCAGTGCGCTGGCTCAGAATCCTATTATATGTCTCATTTCATTGACTATCTTTGTGCTGAAGGTGGAAACACATCATGATTTACTGTGGACTCCAGTTGAATTGCACAGTGAATCCATTGAGAGAAGAAATTCATTTGTTACTTTCAGCATAAGTAATTCAGAAGGTGGACTTTAATGAGACTGGAACCGAGAAAAACAGTGTAACATTTGTTTTAGAAGCTGCCTGAGTTTGAAAGAACTCATTTTGTATATTACAGATTAGATACTACATAATGCTGAACCATCTCATCTGAATCACAATGCAAAGATCCCATAACAGCTGTAGAAATCCCTTCAGACAGAATCCAGAGTCATTGCTGGGCTCTGGCCAGGATCAGATTCTACACACTTCCACCTTCAAATGAAAACCCAGATAAATGTTACTTTTAGGACTGAAAATGTGATTTAACAGCAGGGAGGGCTGAAACCTTTTTTAAATTACCACAAGCACCCTCTGGATTGTAAAGAGCACTAGCAGATAATAATTCTCTCCTTTGTATGGGATAAATCTTCCTACCTCTTTGTCTTCTTCTCTTTTTTACTGACTTTGGAAATTATGTTTTACTTGTCATATTGCAGCCCTAACGGTGAAAGAGGCTTTTATAAAAGGATTCTCCATAGCAATGTCGACCTATTAACAGTGTTTTATGACCAAGCAGAAGAGCAGTTTTAATGCTGTGAACAGTGGAAACTTATCTGCTTCCCTTCCAGGATTGTTATGCTTTCTAAATGACATTAGTTCTTTTAGTTTTTTTTTCTATCAACTTTTTTGACTTCATGTTTTTTTTAAGCTATTTACATGTCTAGTTTTATGGATGATGTGATGTGAATAGATGAGGAAGAAGTCAGGTTTTCTTTAAGCTTTTGAAAATCCAACATTCCATTTTCTGTAAATATTTTTGTTAGAAAAACAGAAAAAACAACATGTATAAAGATTAGAGATTTTTCTATGAAATAGAAATTTTCAAACTCCTGCTACCTTTCCCTGATGTTGCACTTAGCAATATGGTCCTTATTTTGGATGCTTCTCTTTTTACCGCAGCCAATATTTATTTCCCTAAAGTTTAGAACCATCTCCTCTTCTCTTTCAAAAAGAAAGTTGGAATCTTTCAAGACGTAATTCTAAATAAGTCTCCAATTTGATATGACAAACAACTTAAAAGTAAACTCATTTTATTCCTCTGGGGATTTTTGTTAACATTAGCTTGTTACTTCTCTGCTTCTTATTTAATTTTGATACTTCAGAACAGATTGTTCTATCTAACCTTGTTTGTAGAGAGTTAACCTATAATTCTAAAAATTATTGATAGAACCGGAAATATATATCCAGTATGTGGTAAAATAACATTCACTGAAGCAAATCATTATTCTCTTGTGATGGATTTGTAATTGTGCTAAAAAAAACGTATTTTTACTATAACATACAAATGAAAAAAGGGAAAAAAAATAGTTTTATAGTATAATGTCTGCTGTCTAAATATAGGTTTTTAGTCCAACTTTATTTTTTTAGTAATCATTTTATGTTTTCTTTTAAGATAATCTTATTTTAATTATTCACTTCAATGTTTTGCCACTAAAATGTGCTTTATTTATAAACTTGCTCTGCCCTGCTCCGCCTAAAGGGAGAAGACTTCACTAATCCGACTGTAAGATGATAAAAAAAATCCCCTTATTTAAACACCTTTCATAATCCAAAACTATAGCGTTGGACTGCCATTTCATTACACTGAACAGTCCTTTATGTAACGTTCATTTTTCAGGAGATGTGCACATTTCACATGATCAAAAACAGTTGAACCACCCCACTGCAGTACATTGAAAGTAACCTTTAGTGCAGAGGAAGTGACTGAGTAAAGATTTTTGAAACTTACCAACTTCTGTATTTTTGTTTAGACATATGGTTTAACAAAGCACAGATATCACAAAAATGTAAGACGTTTTTAAAAGAAGCTTTATTCTACTGCATTAAGTGTTTCTGTGGTTCATCCTTGATACCACAGAGCAGATAACAGAAAGGTTATAAACTGAGTGGAGCAAAGTTGCTATGCTAAAAATTTATTAACCTTTTCTTATCAGAGATAAGAAATATAGTTTGGCAGCTATTGGGAAATATCAAATTGATTTAAAGATCTAGATTAAGTTAGAAATAGTTGTGATTGACTGGTAGTTCCAGCTTTTCAAACTCTGAAATTTTGTAAAAGAAGACAAATAAATGAACCCAAATAATTTTAATACAATGAAGCAAATCGAAGTTCTGCTACAATGTATCAGAAACGAATCATAAAACACACCGTTTGTATAAAATTATTAACTTCTTGCTTATGTCTTTAAGGAAATCACTGGATTATTAACATTATATATATATATATTTATCTATATATGTATATAGATTTATATGTGTCTGTATAAAATCAAGGATAAAATGTAGAAAAGTTAAGAATATAAAAATTCATGTGGTGCTTATTCACGCTGACTCCCAAACCTAACAGTACATGGTGTAGTGGGTAGGAAATAAATCCATTTTTGTTTTTTTCCGTAAATTGTCAGTAGATGCTGATGACGAGAGTAATTAATACTCTCCCAATAATAACACATTGTGTTAAAATCAACATCTTGTAGAAGGATTGTTGATGTCAGACAAAGTTATTTGTGTGCAGTCGATTCCTTTGCTGTCTTCAGTGGCCGTCCTTGTCACTAAACATGTGGCTGTACTGTTGGTCTGGTACAGTAATGAGGTTTTGTGTTTCTGGGAAACAGCAGCCCTTTGATAGAAAATTCTGGAAAATCAATTACGGTACATTTCAAAGCCCACAGTTGCGTCCTGTTTTGTCCTTGGTAACCGAGGCAATTTTAACATGTTAATAGAGCGATAAAGCTGTATGAGAAACTGACTCAACTGCTCAAAGGAGGACTGGGGTAGCATGGGGTGCTAAAAATCATGGGAAGGTTTTCTTCTCTTTTTTTAATCAGTCAAACTCTAAACTCTGTTAGTGGTGACGTAGAGCTTCTACATGATGAGACAGATACAGAAGCAACAAAAAACTCAGAGCCTGTCTTTTATTTTTTGTACACTATTATGTTTAAAGAGAAAGACATTTTCTCATTATATCTTAATCTTTGTTAAATGTTTACCATCTGTGAAGGAACATGGATAAATCCTCAACAGTCCAATAAATTGTTCCTAAAGGGTCTGCATTAATGTTTGTTGATCACTATTAATTGAGTCTAATCAAGAGGTGAGCAGAAGTTTATAAAGTATGTCTCCAAGAGCACATTCTTGTATTTTCTGTAGCATATTTACCAAGCATCTCACTGGTGTTAGAATGTGGAGTTACTATTTAAAACATGATGCAACTAAGTGCAAAAATTCCCTTGAGCTATTTAAATAACTGCAGCGTTGTTGCTCTTATGTATTGTTTTCCTTTTATACATGGATTATGGTGCAGATGTTGTGGCAGCTGGTGATGCAATGTCTTGCCACCTTATAGTGGATCAAGCAGTGGAGCTTGGGACGAGCTTGCTGCAGTTGAAGGGTGGGCGAGGTTGAAGGAAATTAGATTAAAAAAAGAGGAAAGATTAAGTTTGAATCAGACGTGTTTAATTGCTCCAGTGCAACCCTTCAATCTGTTGCTTTTAACAGAGAACTTCAGTGCTCAGCTGTCATAGAAGACATAGTGTACTCCAATAGCTTCCTGCTTGCAGGTCATGAGATTGACCTGAAATAAGCCCACAGTTAGATGGACTTAATGTAGTGTTTGCACCCAACCTGGAATCAATGTGAAGGCTATTCAGACTGCTCCTCCCAGAGCTCACTTCTTATAGCTTATTTTACTGTTGCTCTCATGGCTATACTACCTATCGCTGCCATTTCCTTATTGGAAATGTATAAATTGTGCTCAGTAAGACATTATTCCTCCCTGGTGTCACAACTTGTCATTATTACAAGATCTAAGGGGTGAATGAGAAACAGGTGCGTTAAATTTGGGGTAATCGCTCTCGCGGTCTCTGTCATACACCTGATGTCAAATTTACACTATATAATTCAGTTTATTTATATAACGCCATTTTTCAACACATGTCATCTCAATGCACTTTACTGAGACAATTCAGATCACACAGTTGGATTGGTTAAACATTTTCTATCTCAGACATTTGGAAGGTGTACAGATTAGAAAGGTGTATGATGATTGCTTTAAATTGTATGAAAGTATCAGTGTTGTGCCATGAGAAACTGTGACAAAATATCTACCAAAATGGGAGGGATCCACTCTACAGACAGACTGACAAGCCTTTGGCTAATTTTTAATGATTTTACTGATTTGTTCTTAATTTAGTTGGAAAGGGCCCCAGGTTACACATGTATATAAATCAGACTAAGAATTTAATTTTTCTGGCAGTTAGTTTTTCTGTTCCTTTATTACCTGACTGCTTTAGATAAAACTGTGAGCTGAGTCGTTCCTGACAGTCAATAAATTTCAGGCCCTTGGAGCAGTCAGGCTATAAGATACTAAGCAAAAGGAAGAAATGGAGAAGGAATGCCAGAAGGGCCACAGTATCTCCGTTAGTATTGAGCTGTTTAATTAATGTCGCTGTACACTCCTCAGTCTGTAGAGTGATTCGAATTTTTCTTCAGGATCCTCCCACTCTTTCTCTCACAGCTTTCTCTCATTTAGTCCAGCTTTGTCCACTTAAGGCCAAATGTTTATCTTTTAATTAGAGATCAGAGATTAGAGCACACAGAGATCCAACCAGCTATGATGTAAAATTAAAAAAGAAAAATTAATGTCGAATGATTACCAAATGCTTTTCTTTTTGGAGGACATCATTGTCTTTTTTTTGTTGTTGTACTGAGTGAAGGTACATACCCCTGTGGGATGTATTTATTTAGTTTAGAAGCTTCTGTCCTCTTGCTTTTGCCCCAGCTTCCCTAGTAAAGTACCTTTAGCTCAATTTCATCTCCACTGGTCTGACACTGTCGGCAGTTCCCATCTTTCCATCTGACAAAAAAGAAGTGAGAAAAGTGGTGTGAGATTAAGTCTGGCAGAAGGTTTTTTTTTACATCCTCCTCTGGGACATGTAGAAGAAAGGACACTGCTTGTCAAGTATGACAAAGACAAACACTTTCTGATTTTTAGAATTACTTGGTGATGTTGTCTTTGAAAAGTTGGAGTGGGTTGACCTCTTTAATAAGAGTGCTTATGCAGGTACTTAGTCATTTTTGTATAATTGACCACTGACCAGAACCAATGTACAAAGGATTCAATGGATTACAGTCTAAAAAGTTTTAACGTTAAAAACAGATCAAATCTTAAAGGATGACTTTCGCCCAAAAAGTTCTCTACAGAGGCGGCACTATGAAATAAGATGAGTAACAGATTCCCTTGGAGGACCTCCTCTACTTAATTACCTCCCTTTGAAATGCTGCTGCACAAATGGATGATTGTGCCCTCTTTGCTTTTATTGGGCACCTGCTTGTATTGCTTTCTAATGTGCTGATCATTATTTTTACAATTGACAGCACATTTGTAGCAGTTCCAATATCAGAAGGAATATTGCACCCTCTTTTTGTGTAATGAGTCTACTGTGCCTGATTTTAAATCAGTAGACATATTGGCTCAAACGATGTTGTCACATCAGAAAAACTGACGTCAGTAGGTCTGCCACTGTGGGGTATAAAGGCTGCTCTGTTTCATACATGCTTTCATAGCGGGTTGGAGTTGGAACGGTGAGCTTTGCAATCTTTTCATTGATTTTCAGGTTAGCAATTTATCAGCTAAGTAGTTTGTTCGTTTTTTTCACGCTTTTATTTACTTTACCAGCCCACTTCCAGGATTTCTCCATCTTCACATTCTCCGATCCTCTTGCCGCTGGCTCCCTTAGATATATTTTTCAGATAATAAATTTGGACGTGGTAATGGGCTTCTCACACAGGGAGCGACATACACATAGAGATGGCTCTCATTGTTACCCCCTTGAAATTCATTGCGGCGACAAAAGTGTTTAGAAGTTTCCCTCTGAGGTCCCTTGTCTCTAAGAAATATGATTAGTTCTAAAATAAAAGGAAGGATTTTGACATTTTCAAAGTAGTGCCTGGTAGACAAGGCTCGTGAAATTTGACCAGAGTATCTCAAAATGAAATATTTTAGGAAAGTCAGGCGAGGCTAAAATGTTTCCCTCCATGTTAAAAGTGGTTCCAAGTTGCAATGTTATGTAAACTCTCCTCAAGGTTATGATCAGGGAGTAAACCCATCAGTGATTGATTTTAGTGCCCTGCAAAATCGACAAAAGTTGAACATTTTTTTACTTTCTTGTGCTGCTAGCCCAGGTGTGCACGTTAACCTGTACAAGCTAAAATTTCACATACAAAAATCTTGAATGCTTAGCCGGAGGAGGGCAAGCCGTTGGTGCCTCAATAAACAAGTTCTATAGGAAATAAACAGGAAGTGATGTTGCCCTCCGTGTGTCGAGCCCTTTTGGTTCTGGTACAGGGGTTGTATGGTCTTTTTATACCGAGGTCTTTTCAAAAGATTAAAATAGAAATTAAACATTTCTTGTAGACCTGAAGAAAAATATTAAATAAAAATAAGAAACAATTTGGTCTCAAAGTAATTTTTATATTGTTCAGATTATTTGGATGCTTTAATTATTTAGATTTTTATAAAAATAATTTAGAATTTCTGACAGGTTAGTGCTAGCAGGCTAATTAGCCATGTTAGCTGCTCCACATTGCTGTTAATCGTACCCAGATGTGCTAACTCTTGTAGCTTTTTACCAACAGTTGTGTCACAACAGCACTAGCAGAAAATATGATTGTGGAAGAAAGGTGTTGTGATATATTCATTCTTACATTTGACGCTTAAGCCTTGTTTTAAAGAACCTGTAGTATCTGCTAAAATTTTCTATTCCAGGTTTGAGACTTTTATCTTTCTGTCTCCCTGAAGTGATTCTAATGGCCTCGGTTGGTTTTTACAAATTGGATTTCTGGAATGAAACATTTTTAGATTTTCTTATTTTAATTTCTTTTTCAGAGATTATCAAACCTTTTTTTCTAAAATAGTTTAAAACATTCAGTGCATTCTTATAAATAGTGAAATAATCAATAGTGTAAAGGTGTACCGAATGGCGAAACTCTTAGTCTAGTATATTTTTTTATTTATAAATTAACAATTTGCTATCTGTATATTATTCTCGTATATTTGCAACCATCTCACACTCAGTCTTTAGATAAATTGATTTTTATTTTTTTGCTACCTTAACCCTTTACGGACGATGGGAGCGCCCGCACTCCCAAATGCTTACATATTTTTAAATGCCTGTAGAATTCGAACCACGTAAGGTAGAGCAATTATTTTTTTTGCATA
>JAUZNJ010039503.1:0-10707 GCA_034780135.1 Jordanella pulchra | reverse complement strand
AAATGTTGTTTCACTTGATGAATTTCCTTCAGAAAATATTCCACTATATGTACTTAAACTTCATGGGTGCCAATAATAGTGAGCAGGACTGTAAGTAGGAATTTTGGGAGAAACTCTGATAATTGATCGTTTTAAAATCAACCCTTAACTGAGTTAGTTAAGGCTTGAATTTAACTGGAATTTAACTTTGTAGAATAACACCAACTAACCCTTGCACAGATAAATTTAACTCAACAAGTGTAGAGTTAACACTGTACTTTTAAGCTGATTTTACTGTGTGTGGATGCAAGGTGTCATTAATGCAGAAAACTTCTAGTGGCATTTATATTTCAACTATCAATTTAAAAAAACTGGATTTGGATAGTGGTATGAAGTTGTTATACTCAGAGGCAATTCATGCATGCAGAGGAAGAAAATCCAAATACATGCAGGTCCAACTCGGTCAGGGATGAAACCTTTCGGACCTTTGTGCTGCCCTCCAACAGGGCTAAAAACAGCACCAACATTGCACAGGCTTACTTCATAAAGAAACATGACCACACCTTGTAAACATAATTGACTGATTATTTTGAAATATGACTTTCTTGATAGTTTTGCCCCCAAAGTGCTACTGTTAATGTTGGATTTTTGTTTCTATTTTTCATTTATAATATTTCCAGCCTCAAGGTATGTCTCATTTTTAAACATTTACAAAACACTAAAACATATTGGCTATGAAAAAAAAAGATAATGGCTTTTTACTATCTGTCCTTTAGAAAATGAGCTTACTCAAATTTCAATGACACCACCTGTGTCTTAAAGTTGTTTATTAATTCAACAAAAACTCTTTGAATATGTCCAGAATTCAGCAGTAACCTGGTCGTACCTTTTTCTTGCATGAAGATTTTTGGGTTGTTGCTCTTCTGTTTTGACTTCAATGCAGGAGATTATGAAAAAGCACCCTGCTGTGTCCCTTTTTCTATATTCCATCCCCTTCAAATTACAGTAGGAGGGAGGAAAACATGTTTACTGTGCTTCCTTATTCTCTTTCTCTCTCTCCACAAGTTGACAGTGCATCATAAATCCATCTCAGCCCGGAGGAAGAACATTTCAAGGCTGCCACATGGAACCCCACCTCCAAATAAATTCTTATTAGAAAAAAATCCTCTAGAGTTGTGTGGTGTGTGTGTGTGTGTGTGTGTGTGTGTGTGCGGGGGGGGGTTAAGAGAGAGTAAGAAGGGATGGATGAGCAGGAGCAGGGAGAGGATGCAGAGGAGGGGGACAGAGAAAGAGGAGGAGACTCACAAAGAATTATTCATCCTCTGTTTGGAGAGCAAGTTTTGTCAAAATGAGGCTCGGCAAGCTGCTATAGCAACAAACAGATACTCCCTGCATGCTATGCAGTTATGCACTGCTGTATACATACCGATCCAGTCGCTTCCTGTCTGGACCTTTGCTGTTCTGACTCCCTTTGACTCACTGGAATCATAGACGACACACTAAGTGGAGAATAGCTTCCCATTCAGCCTTATGACAAAGGAGTTCAGTAACCTGGAAGCTTGCTAGTCTGCTTATCTGAGCGTGACAGTTTGTCCGTTCAGACCGCATTAAAACAATGTCTCACTTGCATTATACTTTGAGTACTTAATCCCTTGGTTGGCTGTTTGCTGGAACCTAGAAGTACCGATAAATGTTAAAACCTGCATAAAAGGCTCATATAGCTGAATGGCAGTAATTTACACCTGGACAAAGCTTAAAGAGACAATAATAAGTAATAAATACTCATATTTGACTCTATTACCTCAGTAGGGAGAAAAGGCTACCAAATAGACACACTTACTAAGTGAAATTAGTCATTTGTAGCAAACTAAAGAGGCATATTGCAGTGGCGCTAATATCAACATTACTGGTGATCTTATTTTTTTGGTTTCTTTCAGTAAAGGAAAATGAACACATTTTACTTTAAGATGAAGCTCTAGTCACACATATTTCAACAAAAAAAGGACAAAAGGACAAAAAATAGAATTTCGTCTTTATTGATTATTGTATTGAATTAGTCTGTATTTTTGATTATTAGCCTTGCTTTAGTTTTTAACCTTAGCAGCTGTTCAATAATATTATTCCTTAAACTAAAGCATGTGTTAGATGACATGATTCAGCTTTACTGATTTTAACATGTTAATGATTAATGCTGGCATCCATTACTGTCAGCAAAACATCTTGTATGTTTCTTATAATTAATCTAAACATTATAAATCTGAACGTTTTTAGCTTCAGAGGATCAATGGAGCTGCAGGTCTTCTTCTGGCTTATTGTCTCTGCTGCAGCCTGTTCCTCAGCCAATCTTCAGCCATTTATTTACAAAAAATCAAACTTATAAGTGAGCTGTTTAAGTAATTTTTTTTTTTGCAATTGGTGTCTCATTCTCCAGATGCTGTTAATCCATAGAAGCATTTCTTAAAACCGTTGGAGTGATACTAAACCCTTTCTACTGACCACAGAACCGTAGTCTTCTGTCCTCATGTGTTTCTTCTACAGAAACACACTGGTTCAATGAAGGGGAAGAAGCTGGGCTAGGTTTAAAACCTAATTTTGAATGTGCAATAAACTTAAATGTTATTTGACTGAATTGTTTTAAACCAAGACAAGTATTTGAAAATTTGTTTTTGGTCACCAGTCAAGATTTATTGTCTCAATATTTTCCTATATTTTAAATTGAGGAAAAAGAGCAACATATCAAAGTAACATCAAGACACCATGGAATTTCTCAAGTGTTCAACAAACAAATGTCACAGGTCATTGTTTCACATTGGGGCTATTAAAGTAGAAGTTCTTCTGACTTGGGCTTCTCTCAGTTTTAGAGTATCTGACATCTAGCATGACTATTTCTGACTGTTTTAAATCGATTATTAGCTGACGTACAAAATGTTAACTTAAGTAATACTCATATGTTGCACCCTCACATATACATGTTCACAAAAAAAACACTTCAATCTTACTCAAAGAAAATAAAACTTTGTGTGGTGGCATGATTTTTCATCTCACCGATCAACCCATTCTTCACCCTAAAAGCTATGATGAATTTGTCAACCTTGAAGGTTGGGACAAAGCCCTTGGGTTTGTCTCTTTTAAAGGAGGGTTTGGAGTCAAAGTAGGACAGCTATTTCTGACTTATTTTCATTATTGGTAAATGTCAGAAACAGTGAAGGAAAGAGAGCACTTGGCTATTAGCCTCAGTGAGTGTGTCTGTGGATGCAGAGACCTGAGACAGTCTCATTGGTTCATCGAGAGGCCAGCTACTTAAGTTGCATCACTGTAGAGGAGACGAGAAACACACAGTGTCCTCCTAGAGTCTCCTCCCTCACGACTGTAGTTAAATAGCTGAGGGAGAGAGATTGGAGAAGCAATGGGGAAGGAGATAGAGAGGGCAGTGATGGAACTGACTGACAGAGATAAATACATTTTTATGCTTTCCAGCAATCATCTGCTCCCCCTGCATGAGCTGACCAGAAATGTTGATGTTCTGTATTTTGAGTCAGTGGCAGTGATGTGCACCACTGCTGCAGGTACTTGCTCCATCTGATCTTGCCAATAAACTTCACCATATGCTTAGACAGCTGTCTGGAGAAAAACCTGCCCTACAAAGTGTTTTGATGATATGAGGATAGTGCATCAGTCTGAAAAATATTCACCCAATAAAGTGCATCTGCCAAATGTGGTAGCCAATCTGATTAATTATGGTAGTGTTTATAATAATTTCCTTGCACTTTTGTGTCTGGCTTTAAGCAACATAAACCCATCAGGTACACCATCATGTGATTTTGCCCATTATCGGGAATAATCCTCTTTTTTACTGCCAAAGCAGCCCTCACTCATCTGGGCATTGACTCTAATAGACTTCTGAGGGATTGCTGTGGGATTTGATACTTATCAGTTAAATACAATGCAGTAATGCAGTCCAAGGTTACGCAGGGTATTTCTGGGTGAAGTTTCCATGTTCTGTCTGTGCATGTTCAAGTTCTGCCAACCAACGCTGGCTTTCTGCAACCACCCAAACACACACATGCTGGAGTGAAAGTTCCAGGCCTGAGTGTTTATGTTCATCTTGTGTGGGACAGGATGTCAGTCAGCCAAAGTCTACCTTTCCTCTTGGGTAAACTTCACCAGAACAGGACTGATTCCCCATGTGACACTAAAGCAGTTAAAGTAGCTAATTATAAATGAATAGAACATCAGTTCTTTTACAGATAAGCTTGGTTAACATCTTTTTAAGGTAGGCAGACATGCTAGATACTTTCCAGGAAGTGCCATGGTAAGGCCGAGGAATATCAGGATATAACAAGAGTCGTCTTTTTTACCTGTCATTTTGTGAGCTTTCTTTCTTTTTTAGATTTGGAATTGGTGTATAACATCAAGTGCATGTATCGTTACATGCAAAAAGAAACAACAATTGCACACAAAATATTCATATAGCTGACTGAGTTCAAAGAACAGTGGTGCAAAGTGTCGCACCCAGGTGCTAAAGATGGCCTAAAGTTTTGGTCACACCCCTCCTTCAGTCATCATAGAGCCTATAGAGCTAGTAGCTGCAGGTGAGCATGTGGGGTGGGGGGGTGTGATTCTGCTGCTGCTCATCAGGAATCTGAAATATTTATCTCTAATGACATTTATTTATTGAAAGACAACAGCAGGTGGAGGTAGGCACCACCAGGACGGAGAAGTGGAAAATAATGAAGTGTTAAGTACATCTAGGACCAAAGGGGAAGAAAAACCTGGGCCAGGGATTCCCATCAAACATTAGTGTCTGATCTGACATATGTGCTCCGTGTGTGGCAGACAAACTAAAAATAAGTCATTGGCCAATGTTATACTAAAACTTAGATTAAGAATTTTTATTTCTGCATCCCCATGTCCTTCCTATGCTCTCAAACAGTCAGTGAACCATTTCCTACTGATGTGATCTAGTTTACCCAGGCTGGTAGGTATTGTTATGTACAACTCAGCTAAACTTCTTTTGTGAAATCCAGTTAATGTTTCAGTATTATTTTGTGAAGACTTTGTGTTTTACATTCATTTGTTTCAGATTACCATATGAGCAGTTTATTTGTTAAATATGACCGGTTGTAAACTCTGAAGGTCCAAAATAACTCAATGCATCATTTGGTTGGTAAATAATATTTATTGCAGTCATATAACTGAATTTCCTTGCTGTCCACAATGAGACAAATACAGAACATAACCATAAATAATCAGTCGTGCGAAGTGGTGATAAAACAACTCCGTGGTGGATATAAACCGACAGCTGATTCATATGAAACATCCTGTGTTATAGATGGCTCCATGAAATACCCCAAAGATCACCAAAGAGTCAAAGATACAAAATGATTAACAGACAAAAGGACCAGCACTGCAGTAAGTTAGTTCAACTCAGGTAGCTTTTCAAACAGAATTTCTAGTTTCTTTGATAAAATATTTTCCAAAATCCATTTTTCATATTCGGCCTCAACAAACAACACTTGAGAAGTCCCTCTACCATTGTTTTTCAGTGATCACAGTCCCATGTCTCTTGAGGGCAAATTATAAGAGTTCAAAGTGAAGCAGCAGTTTGCTAAATGGTGGAGCAGGAGCATGGTTTGCTGAGGCTACGGTCTTCATTGCAGCTGAGTTTAATTACCAGCCCCGGGCCATGTACTGCATTCATCCTTTTTCTTCCTGTCCATCCACTAATAAATAAAGTCCACTAGTGTCACAAATAACAAAATAACATTTGTCTTTGACATTTGACTGATCCAGCCACCTTATCCCTCCTCTCCACCACTAGAATATATTCAGTGGTTGGATGTAGGCTGCTAGAGCAAACGACATCGATAGATGTCCATTGAAAGAGCAGAAGCAAGAACTGCACTCTATTATGCCAGAGAGAAATAGAGTTAGAAAGAGAAGTTGCACATACAAAGTATCAGAGCATGCTGGAAGAGACTGAAGTGTGTACCAGAAGAGACTACACCATGCAAACTTGCAGAAAGAGATTGTTAGGCGATTGTTTCATGTACATGAATCCAACATCCATCCAGCTGACGAATCCAAAGGCAGAGCTGCAGCTCAATTAGTCTTTTACTCCTGCTTTCCTCCGTAGCAGGTGCATCTTCCTCTGTGAATAGCTTGTCCTTTGTTTTCTTCAGTCAGTACGGCACAGACTCTGTTCTCTTGTATCTCTATTTTCATTCAAACATCTTGGGGGAGAGAAGGAGAAGCAGAAACAAGAGAGCTTTATTTCAGTTTCCTGCAAACTTGGACCAATTAGCAGAGAGCTTGTTAGTTCACAGCTCAGTGGTTACAGCCAGTGACACTTGAGTCAAACTGCACACCCACACTCATGTGCACTCATGCAGAAAGAGCTGTGCACACAGTCACATAGCATAAATGGAAACAAACAAGTCATTCTCATTTGTAGGCTGTTATATTATTACAACCTATTAGGATTAAAGCAGATTTTATGTTTATTATTTCTTGATGTTAAGGAAATATTATTTCACATTAGGATGAGGGTGCAAAAACTAGTTAATTAGGTCTAACGGGGGTTGATAATACAAAATGACACTGATTTTACTTTTTCTAGCACGAGGTGCAAAAAGGTACATTATTATTCAGCCATTTTGACATCAAACATTTTCTTAACAGGTGTTGGGTTGCATTCAAGTATGGCTTCTCTTAATACTGTACTTTTGTCATTTTAATCATGAAAAGATATTTGTGGAGAAAATGGAATACTCTGTTAGGATGCTAATATAGGAGCAATGATTTCAAGCGCCTGCCTAGAGGGCTCAAAATTGAATTAAAAGTCTCCTATGTGAAAAAGATTCATCCATCCGTCATTCCATGATTCCAATAACAAAGTAAACTTGCACATCTATTTCTTGATGTAACAAAATAGTTAAAATAAAAAAAAACAAAAGTGGTGCCCTTGAACTTCTGCTTTGTTAAATTTAACAAGGTACAAAGTTCAGTCCTGTGATCTAGAGAACTATTGAAAACATTTTGTGATAGTTGGACAAATTAAAAAGAAAAATCTTTTTTTTTCCTTCTCTGTGTAGGACAAATTTTTGCAACAGTCCTGCTACTGAGTTTAGAAAAGTAGGTGTGAAAACATCTGCATTCTCTGGATATCGTATCATAAGCATTTATTTCTATAACATTAATCCTACATTGTTTTTGTCATGAGAACAAATTGTCAGCCATCGGTCAAGGAGATAAAACTAATCCATGAACGAAGCAAACTCTCTTTGCTGGAAATTTTCTCAGTTTTATTTTATATAAAACAGTTTGATTCAGTGAAGCAGAAAAAAAATCAGCCATTACCCCAGAAAAGGTTCTAGTGAGGCAAACTTGTGGGATCAATTTGACCAGGTTTCAGAAATATAAATCTGCATTTCTGAGCTTCAGCTTTAGGAAACAGCAAGTGATGCAAAGCACTCCATGTTTATTGGATTCAATAAGTAAGTCTCATTAGCTGCTTATCGACAATCCTAACATTAAAACATTTTGCTTCTTTTTTATGATGAGATGGCAACAACCTTAGTACCTTTGTGATTGTTTGCCCAGTGGAGTATGGATGATAATCCCTCACATTTAGAAACTGTTTGCCTTCAATTGCTGCAATAGTCTGACTTAAAAAAATGATCTAGATGAGTTTTTCTTCTTCTTTAACTGAGTCTTTTTATCCGTCCCTAAAACTCCTTCGTTCTTCTTAGTCCCTGGACATTAAAACCTGTAGGGTCAAATGTTTAAAATGGTTCATACTGCTGTAGCTGGCCTAATCTATCTTACTGACATTTAAACCATCCTAAGAGCACAAAATGAGTCTTAAAGAACTGATGATAAGGAATAATTCAGGTGAGAAGATTTGAATCAGCAGCCCTCAAGGAACCATTAGTTCCAGAGCCATGAGAGAAAACCTTCCAACCCAGTGATTCACTTTTTAAATTTAAGAACTGGTTATTAAGTTCATGGCTGACAAGCATGGGCTGTAAGAAGATTTAGATTTAGATGTTTGCTGTTTAAGTGTCTGCCTAAATGGACGCCCGTTTTTGTTTAAATCTACCTTTGGGTATGACTGTGGTAGCCTTTAACTTTTAGTGATCAAAAATACCTGAAAAAAACTTTTACACACTGATTCATGATGAAGTTCCCCAGAGGAAGTCAGATGTCCTGCATTATAACAAGGTGTGCTAAATGAAAGGGAAATGTAGATGTACGACTCAGTGACAAGCATTTGTCTAACAAGTCTGATCACGGAGAGAAAAAGGATGATAAACAACTTTAAGATGAACTATCGTACAGTTTGTGCATTTAATCCATCAGAGGAGATACTGCACCTCAAGTCTCCTACAGAGTGACAATCTGGCTGTAATTTAGTGATGAATGTTGACACTCGTAATTCTATTGCAGTCTTTAAAATCTGAATCAGGAGTAAAAGAAATGTCTGAGTAACAGTTAATGAAATTGAGGAAAATTTTACTAAGGAACCGATAGCATTTAGTCTCTGTCTACAAAGAGTAGAAATTACTGTTTTTGATAGAGCTGCTTTATAAGAGAAAATGTCTCAGATTCAGAGTTAGATAAATTAGAAGCTCCTATAGAACCCGGTTCTCTATCAGCTCTAGAAGCCTTTATTTAATAGTAGTTGAGAGAAAGAAGGCGAAGACACGTGACACAGATCAACAGACAGGGAACCAGTGACAGTTACCTTACGGACTGAGGCCACCATGTGTGGGTCATACACCTCAGGTCTGTGCAAAAACTCATCAGCACAGCATATACGAGCAGTAAAGTTGGTTCCAACATGGCAGAGAAGACATAATATTGGGTGCGCTGAAAACATCTTCCATCTCTTACTCAAAATTTCACTCTGACAACTCAGAGTTGAGCAAAAAATGCTTTTACCTCTGAAAACATGACTCAGTTGTTTTTCCGTGGATGCAGTTTATTTTAGCTTCACATTTTATTGAATGCCTTTAAAAAAAACACATTTTACTCACACTTAAACTGAGCATGTATGACAGGAAGGAGGGATGTTGATAAAGCACAATATCCTCACAGTAGTGCTATTTTATAGTTTGGTGATAAATATCGAAGACAATGATCTTAAGTGGTCTTAAGGAGACATTATGTATTGTAAAAGATCAGCTTTTGACACTTTAACTGTCGGCTGACTCAACATGTGATTAATGATGGCCTAATGTAAGAATAAAAAACTCCCCCAAAAAATTTGTTGAAAAAAAGTAGTATTGCTACAGATTGGTTGCTTAATAGGTAACTAAAGTCTGATTTTAATCAAAAGTATGCTGCTGCTACCAGGAATGCCCCAACCTATAGGCTTCTGTGACAAGATTGTAAGAAGAAACAGGAAGTAAGATCAGAAGGAGCAGCCTGTTGACGCTGTCTGGCTGCTGCTTTAATAAAGCCGCCTGATGGCAAAACAGCAAGACACAATTTGTGCTCAGCAATGGAAAATAAAGCTGTGTAATGACAGCAGAGATGTAATCTGTAAACTGTGCAGGAGGAGTGGAAGAGAGACATCGGCACGGGGAGAGAGTCATTTGTTGCAAATCGATAAAAAGCAAGAAAATAAATAACTGTTAATGGTTCAATTTTGCTGATAGAAGAGTTTTGGTATTTCTCTATTTTCTGTCAGAATAAACAAATGAATAAACTGTTTATTTTTATTTTCTTTTTTAATACAGTTATTTGTGTCATAATTTATACAATGCATTATTTTTTTGGAAAACAGAATTTAAGGATTTAACATTGATTGTAATAACTGTCAGTATACCTAAAAGACGACTTTATTATGAGTAATTCAACTGTCAATTCAATGTGGATGTGAGCCTCCTATCCTGCATATTTGTTTTGAAAATATCCAAACCTCCCATGAAAAGTAGGAAAATCATTACTTGATTTTTCTAAGCTTCAGGTTTTAATACATCCAGTCTAAATGATTCATTTTGAATTAAGAAAAACTAAATTAGTAAAATGCAAAAAACAGAAATCAGAGGATCATGACATTTACTACAGATTTTTTTTCTTTTCGGAACTACAAGCTGCTGTGGTTCCAATGCACCAATCTTAGTGGGTGTTAAATGGAGATAGACAATGATCTGCTGTGAGTCACAATTTTCTTCATCCTGATGTAACGGCAGATATTTTGCAGATGGTTTGGGTAAATTTTATTGTCTGGTAACATATTGCATTGCACAGCTTGCTTCATTACTCGCCTTTCTGCCTCCATCTATTATGCAATTCACAATTTTTCTGCGTTCTTCCCACGTCGCCTGTTACTCCAGTTTTTTGTTGTTTCTCTTTTGCTGCTGTGGTATACTTCATAATATTATATAGGTCACACAACAATGATGAATTAAAGTCGCCTGGGTGTGTGTGGGTGTGTGTGTGTGTGTGATGTATTACTGGATCGTGTGTGAGCTTGATCTATTAAAACAGTTTGTGTTTTGCATCTGTCTAAGGACGTGATTCTGAGGCTGACATAAATCTTCATCAGTTTCACCATCACATCCAAGAAACCTGACAGAACATCCAATACTCCCCATGCCAGCACCAAGACATAACATATCATGTTTTCTGGAAGTGTCTCAGGGTCCATGTGTGTGTGTGTGTGTGTGTGTGTGTGTGTGTGTGTGGGGTGGGGGGTGGGTGGTGGGGGGGGGGGGACCT
>JAUZNJ010039500.1:0-10708 GCA_034780135.1 Jordanella pulchra | reverse complement strand
CATTGCTGCAGAGCTGAAAGGTCTCCGTCACTTTCACGGTTAATGAATGCAGCGGTGCAGTGTGCTTCATCCTTCACATCTCAATATGTGCAAACGATGCGATCGCATCAAGGAAACGCAGAAATAGACCTTTGCTTGTCGGATTAATAGGGGTATAAACCCCCTCCTCCTGGTTACCGCTTAGCTGTATTATCAGACCATCCATTCAGCAGATGGGCCGTTTTATTCCCCCCATGCCTTTTTAGACGCTGCTAAATTTCAAATGATGAATCATTTTGGTCTAAAGCTTCCTCGGCTGAATTATTAACCTGGTTGAGTTGATTTATTTACGACCATTGCAGAGTTTTTAACTCGTTATTCTCCTTTTCCCTAAAGGGCGGCTTTGCACGATGCTATGAAATGACAGACCTTTCCAACAACAAAATGTATGCTGTAAAGGTGATTCCACAGAGCAGAGTCTCCAAGCCACACCAGAGGGAGAAGGTACACGCATGCTAAAAGCCTATTTCATGGTCTTTGGATAGAACATGTCATGGGGGACAAACATTGCCCACTAACTGATCTGTTGTCTAATTTTGCAGATTACCAATGAAATCGACCTTCACAGATCCCTCTCACACAAGCATGTGGTGAAATTCTCCCATTTTTTTGAGGACAATGAGAACATCTACATATTCCTGGAGCTCTGCAGTCGTAAGGTGAGATGCTGGAATTCTCCAGAATGATTCGGCACAGCTTCTTAAGGCGCAGACTCTCTGCTCTCGTTTTTTTTTTCTTTTTTAACCCACTGTTGGCAGAGCTCTGCTAGTCTTCCAGTTTCACCTCGGTTCTTTATTAATACTATGTTAAAGCTGCCCTGCTTGTGTCTGCAAATATTTAACTAGACATGCACTGATTCCTGACCAATACAAACATGTAACTTGTAAGAAAACCAGCAGATTTTTATTTAAAGGTAGTAGTTCCTGAATACAAAAACATTTAAGTATATATTAGATATGACTTCTACTAATATATATTTTCCCCTTGTCTTGAATGAGTTAATGTTTTTTTTGTTTAATTTTTAGGTCCAAAATTGTGAATACCCTTTAGCTTGTTTATAATTGATAGGAAATACTTTTTTTATCTAAGGGAAAATAAAATGGGTTCTTTAACTTCTTTTCTTTTTAAGTTGTTAATATGTAACCACTAGGCTGCTGTTTTTTGTACCAAACATTTATCTGAGTCATGCCCTGTTATTCCCCAAATAACTTTCCCGCTACTTCAGTGCATCTGTGCTTTTGACTGATTGGGGGTTTGACTGTCTGCACGTTGCTTCCTTTGTAGTCCCTTGCACACATCTGGAAGGAGAGACGCACTCTGACAGAGCCAGAGGTGCGATATTACCTCAGGCAGATCATATCCGGGCTCAAGTACCTCCACAGCCGGGGAATCCTGCACAGAGACCTCAAACTAGGTATGTGTCGAACAGTGACTAAAAAAGGCATGCAACAGGACATACTAAGGCATCCTGGGAATCTGATGGGGCTTTAGTCATGCTCCTGTCATCTGTGGAATGTAGTTTTATTAGAAGCTTTCGTCTCTTTCAGGTAACTTCTTCATCAATGAGAACATGGAGTTGCGACTGGGAGATTTTGGCCTTGCTGCTAAGTTGGAGACGGTTGAACAGAGGAAAAAGTGAGTTTTTGGTTCGCCAAAAAATCTAATGGATTAAAGCTTAGTGGAAACTTTGTCACTCAAGATACAGTTTTGCATCCAATTTGGAAAATGACTCAAATTGGTTATTTATGTATATTTGCATAAAGTAGCTTAACCTAAACCCATTACATCAGTTGCTAAGCAGTTTCCTCCTCCCACTGCTTTCTTCCTGCAAGTACCTGACTCAACCAGTTTCCAAATGGCAGTTGAGTGTACGGCTTAGATCAGAGTTTCAGTAATTTGACATCTTCCTGTGGCATACCAGAACAAGTGTCAAGAAAAAACAAAATGCTTCAGCCTGTTCTTTTTCTTTGTCCCTGTTGCATAATAGAAACTGTTCTGGATTTTACTCTGTACTCAAACATTCACCTGTTTTCTCAGAACTATCTGTGGAACTCCCAACTATTTGGCCCCCGAGGTCCTCAACAGACAGGGTCACAGTGCAGAGTCAGACGTCTGGTCACTCGGATGCGTCATGTAAGTTTAGTTTGCTGTCCTTTTTTGATTTATGTTCTGCAGTCATTTTGTTTCAGACTGATAGCAACTGTTGTCTCTTCTTCTTAGGTACACGCTGATGTGTGGCAACCCTCCCTTTGAGACACTGGACTTGAAAGAGACATATAAGTGTATAAAGGAAGTTCGATACACTATCCCCTCTACAATCTCCCCTGCGGCACAAAAACTCATCTCTGGTATCTTGAAGAAAAACCCCAGCGACAGACTGACCCTGGATCAAATCCTCAACCATGAATTCTTCACTAAAGTATGTTGACAGTGTTTTTTGTAGAGGGGTGTGGAATATGGCAACCTCATTCATCTCCTGCTTTTAGCATGACAAAGATAAATAAGTTTTTTCCCTCATGTTTTTAATCTAAAGGGTTTTACACCTGACAAACTTCCACCCAGCAGCTGTATGATGGTACCAGAGCTCCATCCTCCAAGCCCCGCCAAGAAGTTCTTCAGTAAAGTGGCCAAGAGCTTCTTTGGCAAGAAGAAGGGAAAAGGTAAAGCGGCAGCAGCGCTCATGAACCTTTTTTTTAAATGCAGCCTCTTGCATTGCTGTTTTTTGTTTGTTTTTTTTTTATCAAACATTTCAAAGGGTCGTTCCTAATTAGAACTGCAACTATTTTCACAGCAGAGAAGATTCCATGTGAGGAGAAAGACGACAAGGATATTTCCAAGCTGGTGTCGGGCATCGTTAAGTGCTCCATCAACCGACAGATAAGCTACAAAACAGTGGGAGCCAATGAGGTAACCCTCCCTGCCTTTTTATTTATTGTTTATAATTCCCCTGCTCTTACTATAAAATGGCAACCTGCTTTAATTAAAAGGGGTAATTGGGCAATTCGCTCTGACAGCTTGAAGGTTTCACTTGGCTGTTACAGTAGAACAGTGTGTTGGCTTATTTATATGAATGTGTAAAACCGGTTGTAGTTGGTATTAAAGCAGGAAAAGTTTGACATAAAGAGAATTTTCTTGTAGAATCAGTCGAAGATAAGAGGGTGGAAAAAACAAAATGTGTTGTTTATGGCATATGTGATAAACGATGAGCAAGAGATCATTTGTTTTCTTTGGGTATTTATTTATTTTTTTTTTTTTTTAAGGTAATAAATCGTCCTACAGTCTGTTTCTTCATCTCAATTTTCTTTGAGGAAATATGCGTGCACACGGTGTCCCTGTACTGGCATCTGGATGACTATCCTAAATGCCACAGTAGCAGGGCACCGAGTTGGCCCCTCCCCTGATCAGGCTGGTTCAGTTTCTATATATAGCCTGGTTGGAGCCACATTGTTTTAAAGAACTGATTAGTCGAAGTCTATATCGATCGTCGTAAACAGGTTTAAATATTTTTTTATGCTTCCTTATTAGATTTGAGGACTTGTTTTGTTTATGCGTTTACTTTGGTTTTTGTCGTGAGGAATGAACCAAATCACTTGATAAGGTGATATTGAAATGTAAGAAAGATGCATGTAAAAGTAGTTTCACTTCTTTGCAAATGCAAGGAAGCTGCAAAATCGTAAAACAACAAATCATAACCAATGAGGCGCCAATTATTCATGATGTGGTAGATGTTGCAACATTGCAGCTCAAGCTTGGTGTGCAAAGAGTGACTCATACTAGTTTTATGCGTGATCCACAGTGGCTATTCCTTAGCTGAATCCTGCGTTCTACTCTTTGTTTTTCTGATTGGGTTATTAATCATGTTTTCCTCTCAGGAGCCTTCTCCTGCTGGTCAGCTGGTCAGCCCTGTGCCTCTGGAACAGACTCCTGCTGAGGAGGAATCAAGGAAGTCCATCTCCCGTTCTTTCAAGGGCACTATGGCAAGCAGCACAGAACGTAGGTTTATCTTTTCAAATCTCATTTATTTCCTGAACTTTTTTTTTTTTTTTTTTTTTTTTTTTTTTTTTTTTTTTTTTTTTTTTTAATTTAATGGACATTGTTTGTTTTTTTCTCTCCAGCATGCGAGGATGTCCTGACTCCTGCAGCTGTTGCTGAAGTTGCCATGAAGGTGCTTAACAACTGCCTGGCCACCATGCCTGCAGGTGAGTTTGAAGCACTTGGCATTAATCATGTGGGTTTGTCACAATGAAAAATCGCTGTTCACCTTTAAGGTGAAGCATTGCTGGTTGGTCTAGAATCATTTATGCAAATGGGAAACTTCTACGATCATTTGTTCCCCTCAAGGCTTTTGCCTCCGCTATTCAAGTCCTTGAAATACTTGCGGACTCATGTTTCACTAAACACTGTCGATGCTGTAAACTATTTTTTCTTTTTTTAATCTCGTTCATAGCTTATTTGAATGAAGCCTCCTTGGGGACTTACTTTTCTTCTTCACCCTCTCCCCAGCTTCCAGAAACCCTCCCTGTTTGTCCAGGCCTCCGTCCTTCCTGTGGGTCACAAAATGGGTTGACTACTCAAACAAGTATGGTTTTGGCTACCAACTCTCCAACCAAAGTATCGGTGTTCTCTTCAATGAGGGAATACATCTCAGCCTTTGTGATCAACGCAAGTGAGTGTTTCTGAAAGGCATTTCATGACCTCAAAGTTGGGCTTTGAAGATTTTCTTTAATCACATGATTTTCCTTCTAATCAGGACTGTTCACTACTGCCTGACGAACAACAAGCACTTCACATTCCCAACTCAGTCGCTACCTGAGCAGCTTCGCAGCCAGAAACGGATCGTTGAATACATGGCAAACTACATGGAGCAGAACCTGATGGAGGTATGGACTCTTTCCTCTGTTAAACGTGTTTAATAAACCAAGCAGGAAGGAGTGAAATGAAACTTAAAAAATTCTCTCCTCAGGGTGGAGATCTTCCTTGTGAGGAGCAGAGCTCCAGACCCCCTCCTCTTCTGCTTCAGTGGGTAAAGACGGACCACGCTCTTGTCATGCTCTTCAATAACGGCACCCTGCAGGTTGGAGCAAGTTCATAAATGTGGCAAACAAATGAGCTGGTTGGCGAAAGCCTCGTCTCTCCTTTGCTTAACTTTTTTTTTTTTTTTTTTTAATCTTTCTCTTCAGGTGAACTTCTACACAGACCACACAAAGATCATTCTGTGCAAGTCGTCTGACGACGCCTATCTGCTCACCTACATCAGCCGGGAGCGTGTCTCGTACACCTACCTCCTCAGCATGTTAAATGAGTTGGGCTGCACCGCCGAGCTACGCTACCGACTCAAATATGTGGTCCAACTGCTCCAGCACCACACTGATGCCTGAGAGCACAACCCTGTGCCCCACAGGCTGAGTGGAAGATACTTTAGAAGCAGCCAGACCACTTACTTACTGACTTTTCTTCCTTACTTGGCCTTTGCTGTTTTTGTTTACTTTTCTCCAGGCAGTGCAGAGGGCGGGTGAAGCCTGTTTTTAACTGATGAAAAGCTGCTCGAATTGACTGAGTGACAATCTTACCTGGACTGTTGTTGGCAGGGGGATTGGTTTGAATGACCTTGACAATGTTGAGCAACTGTGAAGTTACCCAAAGAAGCTTCTGCCTGAAGGGTTTGTGCCTACCAGTTTTTGCCTCAGATGGTATCCACCTGGAAGGTTTAGATACCTGAAAGAAGGGATCGGTACCTATTTTGAAATTATGGAGAGGGCGTCCACGAAGAGCCGCTTGTTTCTTTTCATACTCGGAGCGCACTGCTCCTTGGCTGGATCTTTGAACGCCAATGACCCTGCGTCTGTTCAGCCAACGACTGACTGCGCAGGCACGGTTTCTCAAAGGTTCATAAACACTAAAACAAACAAACTGTTTAAACTGCTTGCAAGTGAAAAGGGTTGATCATGTAATTGAAATGCAGTGAGGCTCATTTTTTTTTTTGTTTTTTTTTTCCCAAAAAAAGCGTTTCATCAGCAAGTTCTTCCTACCTGTAGACTGCGACTGTGATCTTTTTTTCTTTTTAAAGCTGAGTTGCTTTTGGTTTTTGGAATAGTTTGAATTGAGAGACGACCTCCTACCCTCAGTCGGTTTCTGGCCTTTATGGAACATGGTGCACATTCTTTACTCTTTTCTCTGAAATTGAGCCAATGGATTAATGAAGATCTGAACCTCACACGCACAATATTTCCAGGCTCAATTAATGAAGGCGATACAAAAAACATTGCTTCTTTTCCTGCAATGTCACTAAGCGGAAATCTTTTTCTTTTTTTTTTTTTTGGCGCAAATTTCACTGAGGCGGTACACAAGATGCTACAGGGACAAACACTGTTTTGCACTTTTATTTCCTTTAACTATTTTGAATGACTACATTTTTATACTCACTCGTTTCAATTTTATTATAAATGTTTTAACCAAATATTAAAGGTTTTTGGTTTTTAAAAGTGATTCCATTTTTTTAATTTCACTCGCAGTAGTTGAATGTGTCCTACGCAAGCGCCAGTAAACAAGGCAGCGTTCATTGGGAATCTGAGGGTGTGGAGGTTTAGATAAAAGTGCCTTTCTGAGGGATGTCTGTATAGTGCAATAACAACCCTTTGATGAATGTCGAGCTGAAAACGAGCAAGATTTCAGATGGGTTTTTAAAGGTGGAGTTTACTTTTACACTTCAATCGAAGTCTAAAAGTGACTCCAATGGCACTACACTCACTACCTAGTATAAGCTTTTAGAACAACTGATAAGTATATAGCCCAGTAATATCCTCTATGGAAAAAAAAAAAAAAGAAAACATTGTATTCTGTTGTACTGTATTCCTTCTGGTTTACACTGCTTTCTTGATCCAGAGTTGTATCCTTAAAACTGTGACCTGGAATGCAAAGTATTGCTCATGTGTTCCATGAAAACACCCAGTGTTGTGAAAGCCATCTGCCAATTCAGAAGAGTCTTTATTTTTTTGGCACATACTGTCTTTATTTATGTTTTTTATTTATACATGTTCTTGTTTTTTATTTATTGTGTAAATGTTGCGGTTTTGACACAAGAAAATGTTCAATTCCGATCACCTTTTCTTTTTTGTATGTAATGTTTTGGGGGGGGAAATGGGATAAAAATAAAGTTTATCATAAATTAACTAGCTTTGCTCCTGGAGTTGTATGTTTAGTTTTTTCTAATGTCTAGCATTACTTTTATGCAAGCTTTAAAATTTGAGGTTTTTCTATGTAGCTTTAGAAGCTTTTCAATGGTCTCCTGCATGGCCTAATTTATCTCCTTTAAGACCTGAAATCTTCAGCCTAAAACTTCCCAAGTGTGAATCTGCCTTCTTATAAAGGTATTGTGTCCATTTTAATCTGCTAAAACATCTACTTGGTTACTGGAGGGGATTTCCTTATTTTTAATGGAGCTCCTCTGGTTAAATAAAACTTATAAAATGTTGAACAGGTGATCAAAAGTTTCAGGCTTTCAAAAGGAAGTGGTAAGGATTTTCCTGAGGTCTCGAGGGTGAAGGTAGCCATTTTGCTGGATATAGAGTAAAGGTTCGGCCATCCAAGTAGGTTAACTCTGAAGAGCAAATCACAAGATGGAATAAAGTCCCTAAATGAACATGTCATCACAGGATAAAGTGAATGGGGCAATTTTCTTGGACTGATGTCCGAGACCTCAGGGCTACCAAGCATATGTCTACTTTTGAATAAGGCTGAAGATCAGAGATGTGGTAGACCTGTTTCTCTTTCAAAGGCCATCAATATATATATATTTGTGGTGCCTGACATTATGAACCTATTTTAATATCAGAATGTTTTTGATTTAGGAGAACTCTGGTGGACGCTAGCATTAAAAAATGGCTCTTAGTGCAGTTTATAACAAAAATGAACTACTGTTGTAAACAATCGGCACAGCAATGCTTTTACAAGAGACAAAATCAACATCTTTTAACGACAATGAGTCACAAGATTTAGATATGTTGGAAAGTTTGGAAGAGAAGTGGTATAACTGGATGAAAGAAATATTTTGCCGATGAGAATGCTTAAAGATCCCTGTGAAAAGTTACAGAAGAAAACTGCAGCAGTGTTGCTCAAAGTAATCACAGCAAGATTGCCATCACTTCATTATGGGTTATAAGGTTGACCAGAGTGTTTTAAATTGTGCCTGTTCAGAAATGCAGCCTGATATGTCCTACTTGCTGTGATAAAATCTCTTCTCCTGACTCCTAAATTTGATCCTTAGATGTACATTTGGGGTGAGATTAAAATTTTAGTGTCAACAAGGAAGAGCTTCTGTGGTTCACCTCTGCAGAGTACACCTCAGGTCTTTTTTTATTTACTCGGCTACATTCCTAAAATTTTGCTTAGTTGCAGTGACTAATGTCAGTCATCTAAGAAAAATAATGATATCCTAAGAGTACGTGCCGTAGTTAAACCCCCTGTGGCTGACAAAAGGGTAGTAGGCCCAAAATGGGTACGTGACTCCATAAGTGAGAAACAAATGGTAAAGACAACAAGCGTTTTTCTGGTTTTTCAGGTCCTTGCTGTTTAAAACTGCGTGCACTAAGAGAAGAAAGTCAATACAGTGTCACAAACTAACCTATGATTTACAAAAGAAAACTAAGCAAATAAAAAAGATAAACAAAAGATGCTTAATATATATTATTAAGAGCAACATATACAAAACTGACAAGGGTTGAGCAAGTTACTCGGGGGAGAGTTGAGTGTCTTATAGTATACAAAAACAGGTTTAAAATGCAGAATAAAAACATAAATAAAAGGCAGAGTAGATGGGGTGGATTGCTTAAAACAGCTGCTTCTGGCCAACTCATAAAATCCCATCAGTATGTGCAAAACAACAAATACAAGCAACCTTCCAGAAAAGCTGGGACTTGGTTTTCAACAGAGCTGTTTCAAATAGTATTGTGATAAGTCATTTGAAACTGCGAGTTTGCATTTTGGTTACAAGATGCAAGAATTCTTCAACAAGTAAGACAAGACAGCTGAAAAGCACTTGTTATCTGCTTTGAATGTCCTTGTATGTTCTGAGGTACTTCTTCTCTAGATAAGGAAAGGAAATGGCTGTCAGGACATTAAGAAAGATACTTACGTTGTTGTTAAAGCTTGTGAAGCACGCCTGTTTATCATCAGGAGAAAGATGAATATCTGAGGCCTTTAAAGATGAGAAAAACGACTTAAAAAGCTCACAAAACCTCTTGGTAGAAATACTGATATTTAAATGTTGGACTTCGATCAGTTTGAGCCCTGGAAATACTAAAAAAGAAAACAAATGACTGGTTTCTGCTCAGCACTGAATCTTTGCAAAGATACAACAGATAATAGACTTCCGGCTTGGCTTGTTGTTTATATGAACTAGTTGTGTATTGTATATATTCTTTTAACATGTAAAGGCCTCAAACATTTAACAAATTGATCATCCATTAGAAACCAAGTAGTCACTACATCTAATATAAGAATAAACTTGAATTTGAAGACAAATTTGACATCGTACAAAAACCCAGTGACCAAACACTACACTGTTTTATTCCACTATTTAATCCAAGGGGTGATTGTTTTCTTGTCATGACTTGTTAAAAAATGTTTTCAAAGCTTTGGATATCACTGAATGATTTGAGAAAATACATTTAGATCTGTTCTTTTTTCTTAGCTCTGAATAGACACTAACAATTAGGTGGAACATTATGGTGTTTATAAAGATCATTTGATTTTATATTGGATCTACAAAGGAGGAAACAACAGTAAGCTTCTAAAATGCCTCACAGCAAACTCGGTCTTAGATTATCACCTCATATTAGAACACAGTGGCCTGTACCTTACTGGCAATACACCAAATTTCCTTCAGCAATGTGATTACTGTTTTAGCCTCTTGTTCTTTCAAAGGGCACCTCTTGAAGGCTTCCCATGTTTTTGTTTTATATTTATCTTTTCTCACGCTATTATAAAAGCAAGCAATCAACATTGACAAAGATATGTGCCTGATGAACCAGCTGCTGAAGCAAATATGTACAACTAAGCTTCAAAGTATTTAAAACCCCTGGCAGATTAGGATTTTTAATTCTTTTAATTCCAACCAGAATGTTTTTATAAGATATAAAAGATTGAAAATGCGATTTAAAAGTCCCATGATTTAAAAAAAGGTTGTCTATGTATTTTTTATTTAAAAATCACCTTGATGCAGTTAAAACCTTATTATTATTATTGTTCACTAAAAGGCAATGTTTTATCTAGGCTAAGTTTTATCTTATAATATAGAGAAAAAGTTCAACATTCTTTGTCAATTATTCAAGATGTAAAATTCAGATACTGTTTAGATTCTTTGACACATTTCAAGCTGATGTTTGTTGTAATTATGATTATTACAACTTAGAGATACCAAATAATTTAACAAAACAAAAAGAAGAGATCTGTAGATGACACAGAAAAAAAGCTCACTGTGTTTATATATGAGTTTATGCAACTTAATTAAAGAAAAATCTGACACCAACAACTAATAGCTCTTACTGAAAATCTAGCTATAGTACCAAGTCTAATGAAATATTTTACAAAACCGTATGTGGCAAGGTGCAAACTACAGAGGGCCCCGGGCGGGATTTGATCCCACGACTCCCGGGTGAAAGTCACACGCGCT
>JAUZNJ010039499.1:0-10708 GCA_034780135.1 Jordanella pulchra | reverse complement strand
CAAACAAACAAACAAACAAACAAACTAACTAACTAACTAACTAACTAACTAACTAACTAACTAACTAACTAACTAACACAGATGAAAACATAACCTCCCTGGCGGAGGTTTTAAAAACTCTCCACCAAACAGGTTAAACTTAACTAAACTAAAAACAGTCCAAGTATTTATCAGAGATCTGATTGTTCCTTATGTTCATAAAATCAGTCTGCAGGTTTACTAGTGGTTCGTAGAATTTCTAAAGTAGAATGGGAGGCAGATCTCTCTATAGTTCTGCTGCTATAGTATTAGGCTGCCGGAGGACACAGAGACCACTTTTCATCGTTCTGCTTTAATCTTAATCTTGTCCAGTTCTGTAGTATTTGTTATTTTAATCCTTACTGTATGTGCTCTATTTTATCCATTTAATCATAAAATCAGAGCTCATCTGCTTTATTGTTGCTTTCCTTGTCAGAGCGAGCTTTGGAGCTAGTTCACAGACAGCATATTCAACATTTAAGGACCAGTGCCTTTATGTTCTTTTTGTATTTCTGCTTCTCTCTCCTTGAACTGCACCTGGTCCTGCCAGATGTTAATTGCTATTAAAGGGGAGGTTTTTTCCCTCTCAGCTGCCACTGTATCCATGATTGGTGTAAGCGATTGCTAACATGATGTAAGCTAATATGTACTGTTGCCACGTCCTCATCAAGCAGGAGAAAATCATGCAAAGTCAATAACTGGATGCTATCAGCTGGTTTTCCTTTGACAAAACGTTTAAGTGGATGGAGTGTCTTGAGATGTTGTGTTGTAAACTGGTGCTATAGAAATAAACGGATCTGAACTGAATAAATCAGGCTACTGGCAGCAGTAGCTCTTTAGTGTACTAACATACCTAAACATGGATGCTTAGTTATTGGCAAAATCTATGAGGTGAGAAACAGGACATATAGGCTGTGGTGTCAATTGCTCCTTCGGTTGCTTCATCTAAGAGAGAGAAGCAAGAAGACAAGGACAGATGCTTCCTCCCCATGAAGGCAGCATGAAGGTATTAGCAGCCTAGCCCATTGCTTCTTCCAGGAAGATGTAACAAATAAACAGCACATCGACCCGCATGGACCTGCTGTAAAGACTTTTACACATTTTATGTCACATAACCAGTATAAATATCAACACATTAATGTGATAAACCATTAATGTGACAGAGTACAGGAGGCTGAGTACCGAAGCACGCCACAATATTTCAGATCTCATTATAAAACATCATGCAAACCATGCTTCTCTTTCCTTTGTGTTCGTCGATCTTCCAACTAGCTGTGGTTTTAATACGACGTGTAAAAAAAAACGCGGAAGCCGTCAGACTGCCTTTGCTAGGCACTTTACTTGTTTTACCAGCATAATAATGACCCTGGTACAAGATAAGAGCTGAGATTGGCCAACAGGTTCACACTGTCCCTCCCTACCTGGGAACGAGACACGTCACCAGGCAACAGGCAGAAAAAGAGCCTATTGTACACACAAGAGGCGTCGGATTAACACGAACTGTAAAAACAACCCAATCCCCCCCCCCCAACATATGAACTTTGTCTGTTTGCAAAAAGCTCAGGCCTTAAGGCATTTAAACGGATGGTGGGGGTGGTGTTTGGTGTGCTGGTTTTAAAGTGATGAAAACCTCAAAGTGGTCTGAGGAATTAGCCAACAGGCTGGAGCTGCTGGTCGTACATCAGCGCCCCTTCTCACTCATCCATCATCCTACAGCCTGAGATCCCCCTCAGGGGCAGTTCCCATGGTCTGTGCCAACCTGAGCGTGCTGTCGAGCACAGGCAGAACGATAATAATAATAACACTCCAGGTGGGGCTGCAGTTGCTGACATGCCAACTCTCGTTAGTGGGGCTTAAAGGTCCCGCACACGTGGAGGCGGAACAGCAGCAAATAAGACTCTGAAACCACCGACTTTCTCCTCTAAGCTTGCAGTGACATGATGGGGTGTTTATTTTTTCTCCAAACCATTTGTAGATTAAAAAGGAGAAGAATACGCTTAAAATGGAGTAATTAACATTTCCCAGTTTTCTCCAACATCTTTGCTTTCCCCCCCCTTCTTAAGACTGTAACAAGAAAAACGTGTCGGATCCTCTTTTAGAAAATTAGCAGCCTGGTTACAACAGAAAATGAGAGAAATACAGTATAAACGGAAACAAAGTTGGACATTTCAGGCTTTGACTATTAACGATCTCCTCGTTTAAAATCATCACTTACAATATTATGAAGTGAACTTCTAAATTTGAGTGAATACAAATAATAAATAAAGCAGAGTTCTTTTAAAAAAAGGTTAAAGTATTTTAATACATGAAGCAGAACTAGACTGTAAAGGTCCAGAACACTAGAGGTGCTTCCAAACAGGGAAGCTCCTTTAATGTGCTGTTAGGAGTTTATATTCCGCTGTTACAACCAAGCTGTGGTGCTGGTTTCCAAATACACAATAAAAGTGAGTCCAACACATCCCCAGACTTAAAAATAGTGCCTGTAAAGTAGAGGGTAACGACTCCAAAAACAGTTAAACAAAAAGGTTTATACAATCTATTTACAGTTTACTTATTACATCTAGCATTTATCCTCATCAGAAGACGTTTCCACTGGCCCAGGTGATGGAAACCTAACAGAGTCTGAGGCAGCTGATGAGTGAGGGGCGGGGGGGTGTTTCTGTACAGTGTCCGCAGTGTGTTTGTTGCTATTAGCATGGTGCTGAAGCACACTGCGGGCTGGGGGGTTGTGGGCAGTCTTTGTCCTTGGACTCGGTCAGCTTAAGAATGACCACCTTCCTCTGGAGCTGCTTGACCTCCAGCGTAGGAGGCTCCTCAGCTAACGGCTGCACTGTGCTCTCAGCTACCAAGTCCTGGCATACCTGAGGTGGCAGCAGCATGGTAATCACGTTCGAGTGTCCTCCCTGCACAGCCAGGTGCAGTGGGCTGAGTCCCTGCTGATCTGACAGGCTGCTGCCATCCGGACAGTGATGGAGCAGCTCTTTCAGAACTTCGCTGTGTCCGTTCTCTGCCGCCAAGTGGCAGGGGCTGCGCTGCACGTGGTTGGATGCATAGGGGTCAGCCCCCTCTGCGATCAGCATCTTGACTGTGGCCAGGTGGCCCCGCTGCGTCGCTAGGTGGAGAGGTGTAAGTCCCTGAGCGTTTTGGAGGTTAACATCTGCCTGATGTTTAATCAGCAGGCGGGAGGTGCTTGTGTGGCCCGTTTCTGCCGCCACGTGCAGTGCCGTGTTTAACTCTGATGAAGGGACGTGGACGTCCGCCCCCAGCTCGATCAGGATCCGTGCTACTCTATACTGCCCCCTTTGGGATGCCAGGTGCAGCGCCGTTCGGCCATCTGTCGTCTGGCTGTCCACGTTGGCACCAGCCTGCTTGACCAGCAGCTTGACGATGCCCAGGTGCCCCTGCCAGGCCGCGAAGTGAAGCGCCGTCCAGTTGTTCTTGCCCTTGATCTGAACGTCGGCGTTGCGGCTTAGCAGAACCCTGATCACGTTCTCCTGGCCATGCTGGCACGCCACGTGGGCCGGCGTACGCCCCTGGCCATCGGTCTCGTTGATGGTCGCCCCCCGGTCCAGCAGCAGCCGTGTCATGGCCTCGTCTCCGTTCTGGGCCGCCCAGTGCAAAGGCGTGTACTGGTCCTCGTCTTTAGCGTTCACATTAGTCCTGCGCCGACCAAGCAGCAGTTCAGCCAGCGGCTTCTGGTGCTTCTCTGTGGCCAGGTGGAGGGGCGTGGAGCCACGGGCGTTCGGTAGATTGGGATTAGCGTCGTTCAGAAGGAGGAACTTGACGGCCTCTTCGTTCCCCAAAGTAATGGCGAAATGAAGGAGGCTATCTCCCCCTTCAAGGGGAAGGTCAACATCCTGAGGCTGGAGGATCTTCATTAGCTTAGCGGTGTCTTTGGACCTGATGGCTTCACAAAGCTTCCGCTTCTGGACTTCAGCAGAATCTGAGTACAAAAGGACAAAATAGGACCTTAGAATATTGATTACTCAATGAGCTACATCTCCACCTGTAGGTCTCATTAGCTCTTACCAAAAGTGGCTTCTTTCTCAAAAGACAGGGTGATGGAGTCTTGGGAGGAGAAGGCTGAATCTGCAGAGGAAATGCCCGACAGTCTCTTACAGGTGTTCTCTTTGCTATGGATGCTGTCCTCCTTCACTCGATCGAAGCTCCTAGAGATCCCAGAATCCACCTGGCTCAGCAGTTCTGACAGACTGTAGTCTTTTTCCGGCAACATGGCCGACTTTGGACGCACCGGTTTGTTGGCATTAGCCTGTGGAAAAAAACGGTTCTTTAACATTCTGTACATTCCATCACACTCAAAGACACATCGCATTGAATTCCTCTTTCAGTGGCAGGTCAGAGGAAAACCTGCCAATGTTTGGAATGAAATGCATGATAATAGGAAGTTAAAACTGCCCTCCCATTTTCTGAACAGGCATTCCTGCCAAGCAGCTTTCATTTCCTAGAAGCTTAATGTTTGAAAAAAAAAAAAGATAAAAAAACAGCAGGGAAAGGCAGGAAATGACAGAGTGACACACAGGTTGGTCAACATTCCTCTGCCGTTACGCAACTTGTTCTGGACCAGACATCTGTCTTATAAAATCATAACCACATCTTATGTACTTGCAAGATAAATGCCTCGGTTACATATTAATGCAGAAGGAAGAATTGCAGCAACGGGACGACTGCAAAACAGAAAATGCTGCAACACACAACAATGAAAAGAGTTCAACAGCAGTTTGAGTTCATCGGTTCAACTCAGTATTTCAGCTTGTGACAAGTGCCGATCTGTCCATCGTTGGAGCAGAGCTATCCGCCAGCGGGTCCCATGACCGGTCAGAGCCTGAGACATGTTTATGTGCGAGCTTTTTTAACGCTTTAAAAGTCGAGGGTTAACTTTACAGCCCCAAATAAAACCAAACAGATACCGAGTGCAAAGAGTTTACATGTCGCAGGGCAGATTTTATCACAGCCTTTCATTAAATCATTTTTAACCATCTGCAGACAGCAAACATAACTCTGACTAATACCCTACTGCTACGCAAAACAAGACAAACATGTCTGCCCCTTTTCATAAAAAAAACTCAGCTGTTAAAAGAGCCAACCTTTCTTAAATGATTTTCTTACTCTGGAAGAAAATAAAACAAGAACAACATGTTAAACCTCAGCTTTAGGAGCCGCGTACAGGTTTAAAACAGCCGAATGTCAACCACACGGCAATTCTTAAAAACATTAAAATGTTGAATAATCTCAGGAGACAGGATTTATTCCAAAATATGTAAGATACCCAAAACAGTGCCCTGAGGCACCCCACAAATCAGATGCAATAATGAGGAGTGAAGATCTATATGAAGGGGATAAAACAAAGATAGCAGTATTGTCCATAGAATCCCAGACATAAACTAACCAAACAAAGAGTAATTATCTGGCAGGAGAACAAAGTCTGACAACTAGATGTTTAAATATGACAAAAAATGTTATCTTATTTTCATTAATCCACAAAATACTCTATTTTCCAGACAATAAGCGGCTACTCTCCCCCCTCGCTTTGAAACATGCCGCTAATGTGAAGGTGCAGCTTTTTTGTGGATTTTTCTTCAACCACCAGGGGGCGGAAGTCACAACTGGTAATCAAGGAGGAAAGCGCTAATTTTCATTTAGCACAAGCACATGCTAGCAGCAGGTACGACGGGGGAACAAATGTCCCGATTTCACACATTTGAACATTTATTTGCCGCGAAGAGACTTCAAGCAAACTACAGACGAAGCCTCATAATTCATAAAAAGCTCTACTGTGAGCCAACAAGCTAAAGGGAGCTAGCATTCTTCATCTTTACTCTAGAGGCGATGTCTAGAGCTCCCCCTACAGGTTTGGTGGAGACAGTTGGTGAAGACAGCGGCTTATATATGCAAGTTTACAGTTTAAAAAAAAAAACCTTGTGGGTGTGTCTTAAATGTAGGTGTTCTCTATAGTCTGGAAACCACGGTACACTGGAACTAAAGAATTTAGCAACAACTTTTCCACTTTACACAAATACTTAGAAAAATAAAAGCAAGCTAGAGATCAGAGACAAATGGAAACAGACACACAGAAGAAAAGCCTGACTAACAGCTGAACTTTGCTCTTTTCTTCCTTTTCACCCCAACTACAGACCTAAACCACTCAATGAAGATCTTAAACAAGATGATTTGATCCAGAGTCTGTGGGCGTAGCTCTGCCTCCACCCACCTGATCATTAGCCACTGGGTGAGGAGACGAAGGCTCTGGTTCGGATGATGTCAATAATGTTGGGGTCTTGGGCTCATCTTGAGGTTTGGAGCAAAGCTCTTCAGCTTCAGACGTAATTTCTGAAAGAACAAAGAATTAAATCAAAATTTCTTAACAAAATCAATGACTTTCAAGAAAACAAAAGAAAAGAAAACGCTTTAAAGCAGCAGAAAGAGATTCTGACAGAAATGAGAGTAAAGATTTTTGATGTGGAGAGAAGAAGCCCGACTCACCCTGGAAGCTGGGTCTGTCTTTAGGGTTTTGGGTCCAGCAGCGCTGCATGAGGCTCAGGAAACCAGCGCAGGTCGAAGGTCGACTTCGTGGCACTAAAACCAGATCTGGACGAACCCCTTTGACCACTTTCACCATCAGCTGCAGGATGTTGTTTTCTCCTGAGGGAAAGCAGCAGCAGTCTGTTATCTCCTGGTCAGCGTTCATGGATTCACCACAGGAACTTTTCTTTGGTTCTAAGTTCCTCAAACAACTGATTCCACATGTTTTCACCATCTTTCTTAGAGCCCACGTACTATTGGCTCGTTTCCCGCAGGAGCCTAAAAAGCCTTGATCCATCCAGTCAAGGCAGTGATTCACAGTAACCAGGCGAAGGCTTACGGCGGCCATTGTTATCATAATACACTGAGAGCGCGGAGAAAAGACGAAGGGCAGGCAGGTAATCAGCCTGGCTCATTTTTTTCATTTCGTCTGGCTCATCATCAGCAGAGCCTGAGTTAGAGACCCGACTTAAAGAGAGGCTACATGATACGCCTGGGAAAAATGAAAGAAAAAAAAACGACACTGTTGCCCAGTCCACCTGCCTGCCAAGGAATCCAGACGGTAAACATGCAGCTCGGTGCACACCTCAAATAATGCAGCCTGTAACATTTATGGGAACGTTACAAATAGATGGAAAGTTGAGATCAAGACATAAATAAATAGTGTCAGGCTAAACCTCCACTTATCAGAACCGACCTGCAGCTTTCACTCTTTTCATTTCCTGATTTCTCCTAAAGATAAAAACCTGCTTCTAAAAACTCAACTAAAAATGAAGAGTTGAGTTGTGCTACAGAGCCGTACCTTGGTAGGGTTTCTTCTGCGTGAGAATGCCCCAGATCACAATGGAGAAGCTGGAAAAGAGACAAAAACAGCAGTGAGACGCGTCATTTTCTGAGAAACATTAACTGAAAAAATCCCCCCAACGCTGCCAGTAAGGTGGTTTTAATCGGAAGCTCGGCTGCAGGAATCAGAGCGCACATGTCTGCTGGTTCAGTGAAAGTTCAAACAGCGATGGAGTTAGCTGCTTTTATTATGCATCATATTTTAGGTTACAAAGTACAGCAGCAGCTCAATAAAAATCATACACCGTAGAGAATATATCTTTGTTCCACTAATGGAATCAAAAATGGTGAAACTCATTTATCACATGGTTATTATTCTCTAAATGTGTAGAAAACTGAGCTCTGCAGAGATGATCCTCTGAGTAACCAAAGAAGGTGGCTGGTGAGGGCTTTATACAAGATTACTGAAGGAAAACTGAGTGGAAGGAAAACCACTGTAGAAAAACATGGGAGGCAACAAGGGAAGTATGAAGCAGAACCTTCGCTGTGCTGCACAGCTTCCACCAAAGGCAGAGAAAAAATCTGAACTGCAGTTAAATTATACCTAGTTTCAATTTAGTTATATTTTGTTGTTTTCTGTTCTAATCGTATTTCTTCTAATGTAAACTGGTCTAGAATGCTCAGAAATCCTTCTTGTTTGTCATATTACCTTAGTTAGAGGACGACATGATGAATAATTGGAATCATTGTTTGGTTTTAAGCTAATTTAATCCATCACTTCACATCCAGTCACGGTACTGAGTCTGAAATCTAACAGGAACGCCCTCCTCTAGCGAGAAAAACACGGCATGTGGAGGGAACCCACCTGTAGACATCGTGCTTCGTGTCCGACACCCTGTCCTTCTCTATAATTCTCTCAGGCGGCAGGTAGGCGATGGTGCCGCAGAAGCCCTCTCTGCTGATGTCATCCGTCTGCGCCAGGCCGTTCCACCGGGCCAGGCCAAAATCGGATATCTGGAACACATCAGACCCAGCTTTCATTAACAGGCTGACGTTAGATTTCTGATGAAATGTCCCCGCACTGATGACTAACTTTCCCCGTGGAGTGTGACAGGCAGCTAAGCTTTTATTATGTGCACTCAATGGTATGATGAGGGCAACGCAGCCATGTCCCAACCTGCTGGAGAGGAGAGGCCCTTTATATGTGTGCAGCGGAGAGCTCAACCCATCACACACACACTCACCCTGAGAGGGAGGTTTAATGGAAGCCAAATTAATCCTGTTGGGACAGGCCCGGCTGAGGTGTTTACATCCAGGCTTTAAACTCTAGAAATGACGGTTCCCACCAGTTTACACCCTGCAAGGCTGAACTGCTTGGAAAAGACACCCGTCTGCCCCCCTAATCCCAAGCAGGTCATCGGGGTTCATCTTTAAAACCTCACCTTGACGTGATAGTGAGCGTCCAGCAGGATATTAGCAGGCTTCAGATCCAGGTGCAGGAGCGGCGGGTTCATGCAGTGCAGGAAGTTCATGCCCACCGCCGTCTCGTGGATGATGCGAAAGCGAAGCTCCCAGGGCAGCGGCTCATTGGCCAGCAGGTTCTCCAGGGAGCCCGTCTCCATGTACTCCATGACCAGGCCCTGAGGGTCCTCACAGATCCCATACACAGGCAGGATGTATCGGAACTTGGCCGCCTCCATCTTCTTAGCCTCCTCCAGAAGCTCCAAGCGGTCCCTTAGTTAAAGAAAGCGATGGCTTTTAAATTCCAGAATTTAAATTAAAAACTAAAATAAAAGGAAACAATAAAATAATAAGGATGCAAACACCTGAAACAGGTAGGATCTCCCCAGACGTTATACACACAATTCTAACAAAATGAAGCTAAACCAGTTGATTGAAAGGTTTATCGTTGTGCAGAAGCTTAGAGAGAAAGAATCGGGCAACAGGAGGAGGAATTTCAAATAAAGGAAGAGAAAAAAACAACAGGAACATTCTTTAAAGTGACCAAACAGAATGAAGTCAGAAAAAAAAGAAGCTAAATAAAGGGGGGGCTAGAACTGAACCCTGTGGGATCCCAAACTTGACAGTATGGAGAAGACATTGTTCACCAGCCTGCTTCCTGTCAACTGCAGCTGAAAATTCAAACCAAACTACAGCTAAAATGTATGAAGCCGTACGTTCATCAACACTTTTTATTAATCCTCAACACTTCCTCATTCCCAGTTCAACTATTTTTAATCAACATTCCCACTTATTAAACATTAACCTCTGAGGTAATGCTCCATCCAGTTATTTGCAATATCTAGAACATTTTTCTCAATCCAGCCTGAATTCCTGCACACTTGGCTTCATTCGTACGGAGCTCTAAGCTTTGGTTTAGTAACCAGATGCCTTTTTAAACCTGAAGAACATTCCAGAAACAGTCCCGAGGGGTTTAAAGAGCAGCTTTATCAGCGCGCTGACCCTGCTGCCATTCCTCCTACACAACGGAGCAGGTCAGGCCTGACCTCAGATCTCTGAGGCTCCTAATGAGGACGATCAGAGGAGGGTAAATCCCACTCATGACTGCACTCAAAGGAATAAGAGCTTATCTGACACCAAGGAAATGAGATCAGAGGCTCATCTGAGACCACTGGTGGACGGGGGGTGAATCGGTTTACTGGGCTCTAACTGAAACAAGAATGAAATCAAGCATTAGATGGAAGACAGGCCAAGAACTTGTTTGCTTTGTGCTCTTATCCCAGCAGCTCCTCCGGACCAAACAATGCCTCCGTTTTAATCAGCGAGGCTCCTGGACGGACCGGTTCCACGGCTTCTTATATTGTCTGTAACCAAACAGCAGCAGCCAGACAAAGGCGGCTTTCAGGACCTGCTGCTGCTGGATGTGCGGCTTCGGCGAGCGCTGACGACGAACGACTATTTATACCTCACATATGTTGATGGAGGAGATAACATCTGGAGCTCTGGAGGAGCAAGTGCTGCCTAAACCAGAAGAAAGCAGACAGGCGAAGCTTTGAGGTGTTTATGTGACGTCTGTCAGACTAACGGGCTCAACTGGAATATCGATGATTGTTTGACCTTTATGATCCCATTTTGAATTATCTTGCGAAAGATGTTTACAATTGTTAGTGAGGTGAGGAGGAAAACTTTGAAGTTCTATTGTCATGATAATGATCAAATGACCATTAACAGCTTATCCCCCATTTATAGAACACTGTCCCCCCCCCGATTAACAATCACGTTTTTAATCGTTTAAAATTCATTTTAAAATATTTAAAACATTAAGAATCAATGAAGGAAGGAAGGAAGGAAGGAAGGAAGGAAGGAAGGAAGGAAGGAAGGAAGGAAGGAAGGAAGGAAGGAAGGA